>SJYC01112319.1:0-76671 GCA_006408675.1 Madoqua kirkii | reverse complement strand
CCGTGGTTTCCAGGAAGCAGAGGGAATGTCTTCATGCATTTACGTGGTTCATGAGATGCCACCCAGGTGCCTTTCCCTCTTTCAGCGATTCTGCGCGGCAACTTGGCGCGTAGGCTCTGACTTGCAGCCCTCTTAACGTATCATCCTGCTTCATCGCTCTGCAGTTTGCATACGCTTGGCAATGCCCTCATTCTGCTAACCAGCTCTGCGCGGTTAACCACAAAACATCCTCCACAATGATACTTTGGCATGACTTACTCTAAAGAGCTTTATCAGAAACTTTTGTTGATTAACCCCTAACACTGGTCATTGCACCTACTTATCAACGCAGAATGTGATTCCTTAAAAGTAGAACTTCTTTGTTCCGTATTTATCTCGGGTTCTCAGTGCCATAGGCACAGGCTCAGTCATCTGAGAACAATTTTCAGGGTGGTGTAGATTTAAGAATGGGTCCTTCTTCCTGTGTTCCTTCAACCCAAGAAATTCCCCCGAATTTTGCCTCTTATTCTTTGCTCATGACCACAAGGACTGAGCTGTCATTGCTAGGGTCTCAGCTGCCTTTGCTTGTCCCATGGAACTTCATTCTCTGCAAGGTCACTCTTTTTTGTAGGACATGCCATCTAGGACTCAGCTTTCAGTTTCCCTTTGCTGTATCACCTGTTCCCAAGATCCCTATATGAGGCCCAGCATCATCTGTCATTTGCCAAGGAGGGAAATCTAGAGAAGAAACTGGCAGAGTTATTAGGTTATCTATACATATTTGTAAGCTGAAATCCCACTTATAGTCTTTGAAAACACATCAAACCTTGAGTTTTTATGTATCCTCTGTGCTTCTTTATCTGGACATGATTTTGAGATACTAGAACTTCAAGGATCATGTAATTATTAATCACAGTTTACATTCTGGAGTTCTTGAGCAATAGGCTAAATAAAGTCTGAATGTTGGAAACACTCATCTCTCCTGATTTCCATTTTGCAACCTACAAAATGGGAAAGAGTAATGTGTGTTTCTGGACTGTTTCTCAAGTAGGTCTATTTAAAGAGTTGCTGGGTGAGAGTTTCTAAGGATGCTCAAGTCCATGATGATCTAGTGAATGTGAATCTTCACAGGTGGGACTTAAGCTTCTCTATTTGGAGAAATACCTCCAAGTCACCCTGGCGGTCAGCCCTGGCAAAAAAGCCAGCAAACAAGAGTATCTCCAGGGTTTTTGTGATGGTCGCCTAAGAACAAAGTGCAAAAAGTCCTAAAGCTGACCTATGACTAAAGCACTGAAGATACTGATGTGGAGGCCACTGCTGTAAAATTCCACATCCAAAGGCTGCAGAAGCAAGGCTGTGTTAGTTATCTGTTCTAGCTAACGCCTCGAGTTTCTGCATACAGCTTGGACTATCCGTTGAAAATTCTATCTTAATTGATTATCATTTATTTGCTTTTCAGTATCTCCCATGAGTTCTCAGATTAAATTTTTCCAGGGAATTGCAAGCCTGCTAAAAAAAGTAAAATATTATAGCTAAGAAAATGGGGGGAGGGGAGAAAATGGGCAAAATGCCTGGAGAATCCCAGGGACTGGAGAGCCCTGTGGGCTGCTGTCTATGGGGTCACACAGAGCTGGACATCACTGAAGCGACTTAGCAGCAGCAGCAATAGAAACAGTAAATTACTTAAACGGCAATATGTAAGTCATAAGACTGCTTATTCTATTATACTCTATAGTTACGTAACCTGTTGAGTGCTAATTCAGAAAAATCTAGGACTTTGGAGTCAGTGTACACTGACTAGAAGGTTTTAAAGTTGTATGGGAAAAGTCATTTTGGGATCTTAAATTATATAATTTGAACTAAAAGTCATATTCAGTGCCTAAAATATTCTATATTTTTGCTATCAATTTATATCACCCAGTCATAGTTTTGCCATGTGTCCCTAGCATTTGCTACAGGGATAATGAGAGATCAACCATTAACTCAGTAACAGAATGAATAAATCAAAACAAGAACCCTTCTTACAACAATAATCCCACATAAGCTTGGAACAGTCCCCATTCTCGGAACAGCCTTAAAGATGAAGTGAGTCACCTCCTTTTAGAATGAGGGGATTGAGTATGGAGGAAGACAGCCTCCAGCTCACACAGAACAGCAACACTGGAGCAGCCTGTCTCTGGTGCCACCGCACTGCTAAATCCAACAAATCAATGCCCTTCTCTGCATCTTACTCCATCATACCCAGTAATCTCTCTCAGAAAGGGGAAAATGTAACAACCTTTTAGGATTCATTGCGTCACAGGCAGAAGAAGAGACGAATTTATAAAAGCATTCCCCTCCTGTCCTTTCTTCTAGTCATATGCTCTGGAACATCTTGGAGTGCAAAGTCAAGTGGGCCTTAGGAACCGTCGCTATAAACAAAGCTAGTGGGGGTGATGGAATTTCAGCTGATAGTTAAAATCCTAAAAGATGATGCTGTGAAAGTACTGCACTCAATATGCCAGCAAATTTGGAAAACTCAGCAGTGGCCACAGGACTGGAAAAGGTCAGTTTTCATCCCAATCCCAAAGAAGAGCAATGCCAAACAATATTCAAAGTACTGCACAATTGCACTCATTTCACATGCTAGCAAAAAACTGAGAAATTCCAGAGGCTTGAGCTGGATTTAGAAAAGACAGAGGAACCAGAGATCAAATTGCCAACATCTACTGGATCATAGAAAAAAACAAGAGAATTCCATAAAAATATCCACTTCTGATTTATTGACTATGCCAAAGTCTTTGACTGTGTGGATCACAACAAACTGTGGAAAATTCTTCAAGAGAGAGGAATTCCAGACCACTTTATCTGTCTCCTGAGAACTCTTTATGCAGTTAAAGAAGAAACAGTTAGCACCAGATATGGAACAGACTGGTTCCAAATCAGGAAAGGAGTAAGTCAAGGCTGTATATTGTCACCCTGCTTATTTAACTTATATGCAGAGTACACCATGAGAAATGCTGGGCTGGATGAAGCACAAGCTTGAATCCAAATTGCTGGGAAAAATATCAATAACCTCAGATATGCAGATGATACCACCCTTATGGCAGAAAGTGAAGAACTAAAGAGCCTCTTGATGAAAGTGAAAGAAGAGAGTGAAAAAGCTGGCTTAAAATGCAACATTCAAAAACAAAGATCATGGCATCCAGTCCCATCACTTCATGGCAAATAGATGGGGAAACAATTTAAACAGCGACAGATTTTATTTTGAGGGGCTCTAAAATCACTGCAGATGATGACTGCAGCATGCTCCCTGGAAGAAAAGTTTTGACCAAACTAGACAACATATTAAAAAGCAGAGACATTACTTTACTGACATATGTCTGTCTAGTCAAAGCTATAGTTTTTCCAGTATTCATGTATGGATGTGAGAGTTGGACTATAAAGAAATCTGAGTGCTGAAGAATTGATGCTTTTGAACTATGGTGATGGAGAAGACTCTTGAAAGTCCCTTGGACTGCAAGGAGATCAAACTAGTCAATCCAAAAGGAAATCAATCCTGAATATTCATTGGCGGGACTGATGCTGAGTCTGAAACTCCAATACTTTGGCCACCTGATGAGAAGAGCTGACTCACTGGAAATGACCCTGATGCTGGGAAAGATTGAAGGCAAGAGCAGAAGCGAATGAGAGAGGACAGGATGGCTAGATGGCATCACTGACTCAATGGACAAGAGTTTGAGTAAGCTCAGGAGATGGTGAAGAACAGGGAAGCCTGGTGAATTGCAGTCCATGGGGTTGCAAAGAATAAGACAGGACTGAGGGACTGAACAAAAACAAGATGAGAAGCTTCCATTTTACCTCTTTGAAGTTGTTTTTCTTACTCATAAATGGGGAATGGCTGTAGATACCCCCCATGGTGTTGGAAAGCTCATTTAGGGCAATGTCAAGCTTTTCTATGGACTTCCCAGGTGATTCCAGTGGTGAAGAACCAGCGTACCAATGCAGGGGATGTGAGAGACATGCATTTGATGCCTGGGTCAGGAAGATCCCCTGCAGGAGGTCATGGCAACCCACTCCAGTATTCTTGCCTGGGAAATCCCATGGACAGAGGAGTCTGGCAGGTTACAGTCCACAGGGAGTCAAAGAGAGAGCTGGTGATGGACAGGGAGGCCTGGCGCACTGCCGTTCATGGGGTCGCAAAGAGTCGGACACGACTGAGCGACTGAACTGAACTGAAAGCAACTTAGCACACGTGCACTCAGGTCGTTTCATAGATTGCCTTTGAGTTCTCAGTAGGACACCTGACACACGAGTGCTGAGTAATTCTGGTCACTTCGCTTGTCCATCCTCACTGTCCAGTTGCCTACAGGAACAAATATCAACACAGAATGTCACAGAAAGGATACAGACTCATGACACTCTTTATGAAAAGAGTATCAGAATTACACTCTACTTAAGGTACCATATATGTTCCTCCTGTTACATTCATATCACCACTTATGCACAGACAGCACTGAATGGACATGGCATTCCTTGCACTCATGTAGTTTTGGAATTCTACCCTCAGATTGCCTTTTCTTCCTGATCCTGCCAGTTTTACTCCCCTCCTTGAGAACTGCTTATCCCACAGCCATATCAGCCATTCCTCCTCATATTCCTGGTACTTTCCCCTCTTTTTCCTCATTTCTTATTTGGCTTCCATGTTCCACACTGGACCTGAATGAGTCTCCAGTTATCCATCAGAGAATTTCTCAGGTCATTAGTCCCAGTTTGTGAAGGATTTCCCACCTAATCTAGTTTCTGAGAATCTACATTAATCTTACAGAGGGATGGGCCCAAGTGGCTCCCATTAGACTCAGAAAGCGAGCAGGGAATCAAGGGAAAAGCCTTGAATTTCATGCCTTTTCTAGGCCTGACCCCAGTGACTCTCCAGGTAAAGTCCTTTCTGATCATTGATTGGAAACACTGGGAGTCAATTTCTCCCCAGGTATTAAACGTACACATTAGAGTTGATCAGTAGGAAAACCATCATACCATGTTTATATTTTTAAGAGTGAAATTCATCATGGATGAGTACTAGTGAATAAAACATCTTCTGCACCTTTTAAAGAAGCTGAAAATAGCACTCGGTCCCAAAATACAAGATTTTTTAAAAATACTTTCGTTGAACATGGTCCAATTTCTCTCTTTTGATTTATCTTTTTCATTTTTTTAATCGTTGTTCATTAATCTGCTCACTAAAATAAAATTGGAGGAAGGGAAGACATCCATTTAAACAGTGTACCAGACCATAGGTGTTTGCAAATAACTTATAGTTTGTCTCCAAAGAGGACAGAATTAGTAGATAAAGAAAGACATGCACACAAATGAATAAAGATAGTAAAATAAGCAAACCAAGAGACATATGGGCACGATACACAAACAGCATCAGGGAGGAGGCAGCCCTTTCCTGTGGCAGGCAGTAAGGAGCGCTAGCACCAAGTTTCTTCAGTGCTGTCCAGCTCTTTGCAACCCCATGCACTGTAACCCACCAGGCTCTTCTGTCCATGGGATTCTCTAGGCAGGAATACTGGATGGGATTGCCATTTCCTCCTCCAGGGGATCTTCCCAGCCCAGGGATCAAACCCAGGTTTCTTATATCTCCTGCATTGGCTGGTGGGTTCATTACCACTAGCCCACTTGGGAAGCCCAGACAGTTAGAAGGGGGCTCTTAATTAGCTGATTTGATGGGCTTTATGAAAATACAATCATCAAATAATGGAGAAAAATCTGCTGGAGAAGCCACTTAAGACATCACTGTGCAACATGGAATGTTATGGAGTTTAGACTTGATCTTCTAGGGAACAGGCAGCTACTGGAAAATATGAAGCAGGAAAGAAGACGTTCAGAATGCTTACTTTAAAATAATAGCGGGAAATGCAGACCGGCGAGAAAGATCTGCTGTATGTGCCGTGCCCAGTCGTGCCCGACTCTGTGACCCCATGGACTGTAGTGTGCCAGCCTCCTCTGTTCATGGCGTTTTCCAGGCAAGAACACTGGAGTGGCCTGTCATTTCCTCCTCCAGGGAGTAAGATCGAGGAGGCAACAAAAATAGTGCAGGAGTGTTCGCAACAGCTTAGGTCAAGTCTTTGGCACTCCTTTGCCCTCATAACTAAGTCCCAGATCCTCAGCATGGACTGCCCGTTGTATGATCTAGTCTCTGCCTGTCTTCTTAGCCTTATTTACCCATGCTTTCCTGCTTCCCACTTCACTGATTCAACCACAGTGATCTTATCTTTCGTTTCACTTCCACATCATTGAAAATGCAGATTCCTTTGCCAGAAGCCACCACCACCATCACCATCACCTCCCACACACAGCAGCCTGCCAAACTCCTGGGAAAAGAAACAAGTGGAAAGTGAGAGTGTTAGTCGCTTGGCGGTGTCCGACTCTTTGCGACCCCATGGAGTATATCTCACCAGTGGAATTCTCCAGACAAGAATACTGCAGTGGGTAGCCATTCTCTTCTTCAGGGGATCTTTCCAACCCAGGGATTGAACCCGGTCTCCCGCGTCGCAGTTTACCGTCTGCGTTACCAGGGAAGCCCCTACTTATGTGCAAAGCACAGTTGGAAGTTCTTATCCCTTGTGCCATCCTTTACATCATTCCCACCCCTCAAATGCCCAATTTATTCCACATCCTCTCTCTAGACCCTTCGCATCTACTCAATTACAACGCATGCTGCTCTTATTTCTGTTAAAAATACACATTTTGCCAAAAGCTATGCCAGTGACTAGGGGTATATCAACGAACAGCGCCATCAAAGTTGTGATCATCACTGAACTCACTCTTGCTAGGGATCAGGACAGCCTACCCCAAGATACACCACACTGGCATATTATTTTGCACTGAAGTCACAGCTGGTGTGGGGCAACATGTTTTTTTAATCTTCTAGGGAACAGGCAGCTACTGGAAAATATGAAGCAGGAAAGAAGACGTTCAGAATGCTTACTTTAAAATAATAGCGGGAAACGCAGACCGGCGAGAAAGATCTGCTGTATGTGCCGTGCCCAGTCGTGCCCGACTCTGTGACCCCATGGACTGTAGTGTGCCAGCCTCCTCTGTTCATGGCGTTTTCCAGGCAAGAACACTGGAGTGGCCTGTCATTTCCTCCTCCAGGGAGTAAGATCGAGGAGGCAACAAAAATAGTGCAGGAGTGTTCGCAACAGCTTAGGTCAAGTCTTTGGCACTCCTTTGCCGTCATAACTAAGTCCCAGATCCTCAGCATGGACTGCCCGTTGTATGATCTAGTCTCTGCCTGTCTTCTTAGCCTTATTTGCCCATGCTTTCCTGCTTCCCACTTCACTGATTCAACCACAGTGATCTTATCTTTCGTTTCACTTCCACATCATTGAAAATGCAGATTCCTTTGCCAGAAGCCACCACCACCATCACCATCACCTCCCACACACAGCAGCCTGCCAAACTCCTGGGAAAAGAAACAAGTGGAAAGTGAGAGTGTTAGTCGCTTGGCGGTGTCCGACTCTTTGCGACCCCATGGAGTATATCTCACCAGTGGAATTCTCCAGACAAGAATACTGCAGTGGGTAGCCATTCTCTTCTTCAGGGGATCTTTCCAACCCAGGGATTGAACCCGGTCTCCCGCGTCGCAGTTTACCGTCTGCGTTACCAGGGAAGCCCCTACTTATGTGCAAAGCACAGTTGGAAGTTCTTATCCCTTGTGCCATCCTTTACATCATTCCCACCCCTCAAATACCCAATTTATTCCACATCCTCTCTCTAGACCCTTCGCATCTACTCAATTACAACGCATGCTGCTCTTATTTCTGTTAAAAATACACATTTTGCCAAAAGCTATGCCAGTGACTAGGGGTATATCAACGAACAGGCCATCAAAGTTGTGATCATCACTGAACTCACTCTTGCTAGGGATCAGGACAGCCTACCCCAAGATACACCACACTGGCATATTATTTTGCACTGAAGTCACAGCTGGTGTGGGGCAACATGTTTTTTTTAATAAAACAGCAGCAGCAACAACAATACTCCAACCCTCTTCTTTCCCCTGAAAGCAGGAAATAAATCTTCCATATTGAAGGTACCCTCCCTACACTAACATCCTTATCACCAGAGATAGGGAATTCAAGGCTAAGAAACCTGTATAACAAACTTCGTTACTCTTTCATTAGTTTGCAACCCAAAGGACAAACCCCTATGTTTTGTTAAATCTTCACAAATAATTATTAAGATTTATATGAATCGTCTGCTTTGGTCACTTTGTAGGATCTATTTCTATGACACCTCCATACATACAAATTAAACTAGCTTCTTTCTGTTAATCTGTCTTGTGTCAATTTAATTAATTCAGCCAAAGAACCAAGAAGGGCAGAGAAGAAATTTACCCGTCCTGCCACTCCCTAGCAATAAAAACAAATATTAAACAATCACCAGTTGTATGTGTTATTAAGAAAAAAAATATTTTGTGTTTTGAAAATATAGTTGTTGACTTTAACCAAGTCAATGGTCATTTGTGTTGACTATAATATAATTATAATCAGAGAAGAGTGAGTTAGGCTAAACATTCTTCTTTTGACATAGATCAATTACCAGAACTCAGGACTACACAGCCTCCACCAAGGTCATGATTGATACCCACTCATTTGAGGCAGAAGCAAGAACCCTGTGAACCTGTGATGTTTTGATTGATAAGAAATGGATACATCTGGTCTTATACCTTTTATTGGTCCAGAATCCTAAAACCCTTAGACTTTCCTGTGTTAAGAGCCATCAAGGTCTATTTTGTTAGGTTAATGATTTTCCAAAATACCTCAGATAACCTGAGGAAGGGTCTTGGTTGCCAGAAGAACCAACCCAAGTTAGAGGGTTGAAGCTTCAGTACCTTCTACCCCTCAGTCTCTAAGGAGAAGGAAGAGACTGGAGGTTGAATCAATCACCAATGGCCAAGGAGTTAATCAATCATGCCTCTGTAATCCAACATTCAGAAAAAAACCAAAAGACAAGGTTCAGAGAGCTTGGGAGTTGGACAATGCATACAACTTCACAGCGACTAAAGCTCCTGCATCGGGGGGCCCTCCTGGACCTCACGCTATGTATGTCTTCATCTAGCTTTTCCTCTGTAACCTTTATCATCTCCTTTAATAAACTGGAAAACATGTGTGTCTCCTGGAGCTCTGTGAGCCGCTCTAGTAAATTTAATCTAATGGAAACTCCCACCCACAGCTCACGTGTCAGAAGCACAGGGGATAAACTGGGCTTGCAACTGGAGTCTGTAGTGTGTGCCTGTTGAGGGAGGCAGTCTTGCGGGACTGAGCCCCTAACTTGTGGAATCTGAAGCTATCACCAGGTAAATAATGTCAGAACTGAATTAAGTTTTAGGACACCCAGCTGGTGTTACAGATAATTGCTTGGTGTGGAAGAGTTTTCACTCATTTAGTGATGAGCAGTGTCAGGAGTGAACTGATTTATATGAGTAGTAGGGACTTGAAGTCAAGCGAAGTGAAGTTGCTCAGTCGTGTCCAACTCTTTGTGACCCCATGGACTGTAGCCTACACTCCGTCCCTGGGATTCTCCAGACAGGAATACTGGAGTGGGTTGCCATTTCCTTCTCCAGGAGATCTTCACAGCTGTGAATTACTACATAGGGTGGAGAAGGCAATGGCACCCCTCTCCAGTACTCTTGCCTGGAAAATCCTATGGACGGAGGAGCTTGGTAGGCTGCAGTCCATGGGGTCACTGAGTCGGACACGACTGAGCAACTTCACTTTCACCTTTCACTTTCATACACTGGAGAAGGTAATGGCAACCCACTCCAGTGTTCTTGCCTGGAGAATCCCAGGGATGGGGGAGCCTGGTGGGCTGCCATCTATGGGGTCGCACAGAGTCGGACACGACTGAAGTGACTTAGTAGCACTACATAGGGTTTTCCCTACATAGGAATGAAAGGCCTGAGGTTTTCCTTTTCTAGAACCTTAAAGCTAGGTTGAAACTTCTGGGATGACTGAGGTGTGATGTAAAGAAACAGGATTTGGTACAAGTCTGGCCTGATTGGCAACTAGAAGCAGATAAAAATGTTATCCCTGTGTATGAACTAAGGACCTATAGTGCAGAATGGACTGTCCAAAGTACTCATAGGTGGAGATCTTGAAAAGAGAAAGCCAAAGGGACTAACTCAAAGCTTGAGAGTGAGTCCTGGGTGCACTGTCAATTTCGGCCTACGCCTCTAGCAGAGAGGAGACTTGCACGAACATATTGTGTGTGGGGGTGTGTTAAATGCATGAATAAATGAATTAAAGGATGAGTGAACAAAAATGCATGACTTCGAGATTCAAAGACTGAGAAAACTAAATTGGATTATTTGTAGTAATATGGATGGACCTAGAGTCTGTCATACAGAGTGAAGTTGGAAAAAGAAAAACTAATACCGTATATTAACACACATATTGAGTGACTGAACTGACGGAACTTAGAAAAATGGTACTGATGAACCTATTGGCAGGGCAGGGCTAGAGACACAGACGTTGAGAATGGACGTGCGGACACAGCAAGGGAAGGAGCGGGGGATAAACTGGGAGAGCAGCGTGGACACCTGCACGACGCTGCCATGCGGGAAAATAGCCAGTGGGAAGCTGCTGTGTCGCTCGGTGCTCTGTGACGACCTAGAGGGGTGGGATGGGCAGGTGGTGAGAGGCAGGCTCAAGGGAGAGAGCATATACATAAACGTATGATTGATTCACATTGTCCTACAGCAGAAAGTAACACGCCATTGCAAATCAATTACACTCCAGTTGAAAAATAAACAATGTAAGTGAACATGTAAATGATCAAGAGATTGAGAGAGTCTTGAATGAGTTAACGGCTAACTTGATAAACTGTAAGAAAGTTGTAAAGGGATATGTGAATAAATATGAACAAGGAGGAGTGAATATGAAAACGAGTATGTGATTGACCAAAGGAATCGGTACAAGAACCTATTTCAATCAATTTTTCCACTAGAAAAAAAATTCATTTTGTAGGAATTAGTGCTCAGAAGGGTTTGATTTACCTGCCTGAATCACAGTCATAAATTCTGAACTGTACTCTCACCTCAAGAAGAGTTTACTTCTGTGAAGTCTGAGGTTTGACTCTTCTTTATTTTCTGAGGTTGGAATTTGAGGGATTTTCAGCAAGATGGCCTGGGCTTATTAGAAAAATCTTTTTTCCTATCCAGTTCTCCTGAGATGAGGAAAACAGCAGGAACGGTGAGACCAGGTGGGCTGCCTCCCATGAGATATGAGACTCACAGACATTAGTTAGGAAATATACCAATGTCTGTTGTTTAAAGCTTAAGAAATCTTTTTTTTCTTTTTCCATTGTGAAGAGTAATGTCTTATTCAAATGAATGCATACTTTTTTTTTTTTTGCTCTTCTCAAATTCTGCCAGAGATTGAGATATAAACCAAGCACCTCATTCTCAGTTTGCACTGATAAATAGTACTGCCAAGGGGATTTTGGTATTCTCATGTCAGATAGTGACTATCACAGGTAGCCTTCAAGTCTTCCACATTTTTATAATATCTCTTGGGATTTGTAATAAAAACATACCTACTGCATCAGTATGCTTGGAAGTATAATCTTGAGTCCTGCATTTGAGAATGACTAACGTAGGTGGATATCGTTGGCAAGTTTTAACCTGAAGATTTATATTGTTTATATTCTTAAGAACTGGTCCTCCGTGAAGAGAGCTTGGAGGCTCCACTGTACAGAATTCCTTCAAAGGGAGGTCTGTCTGTCAATATGCTGTCTTCAATGACTGGCTCTTGAATGGATTAAGTTCCTCTCAGTAGGTTTCCACTGATAATGAAGCATACTTTTGTCTTACCCTGGCCTGAGAACCTTATTTTCCTGTTTTGGTAGATTTTTTTTTTTTGGCATGGTTTTTCTTTATTTTGTATATTTAAACATGCGCTCTAATCAGTCTCCTCTTTCTAGTGTTTTAGTGGTTATGCTAATAATTACAAACACAATTAACACAAAGTCCTCAGTTAACACCTATTTTCATCCCAGTGATGAATAGTATGATGGACTTCAAAATACTTTTATTCTTCCCACTCCTCCCTAATATGTGTTATTGTTGCTGGTATTTAAGTTGCATCATGGGTGGTTTTTGCTTTTAAACTCAAATTAAACACTATTATTGTCTTTCAGATACTCAGTGTTTGTTTGGACAAGCTCAAACATTTGCTGTTCCTTTACATTATGAACCTTATTACTGGATTTATTTTTTTTCCATATGTACATCCTTTCCAAGTTTATTTTATGAGAATTTACTCATAATCTATTCATTGTTTATATAAAAATGTCTTTATTTCAGCCAGATTCTTAAAGGATGGTTTTGCTGTAAATACAACCTAAACAACCAACTTTTTTTAGCACTTTGAAAATATTTTTTCTATTTTCTTCAATTACTCTAACCAGAGTTGATTTCTATTTGTCATTGTAATTTCAGTGCCAGCATCCATACATTTTTTACCTGAATGAAAAAATTTGATTACAACAGCCTATCACATCGGGAAAAATACTTAAGATTTTATTAGCTAAAGTCTCTGACCTGGTATGTTTTCTTTGTAAACTGGAGTTATTAATGTGCTTTTGATAGAGTTATGAGAAGTTAATATGCATATAATCTGGGCCTTTAGTTCCTCAACAAATTGTATTTACTATCAATAGAGAAACGTGCATATTTCACTGTAATTAGTTCATAGTGTTTCTGCAAGGGTGAGTTCACACAAGGTGTTTAATAAGCACCTCATTTAATATTCAAGGAATCCCAAATTGATACTAAAATATAAGCAATTCCAACTCTGAAGGGTTAGACATTCCAGATACTCTGACATAGGATAACAGGACAGGCAAGAATGATCCATACAAGGCTCACTGCAATGTTAAAACCTGAGAAAAACATCTGTCAGCTATTGGCTAACTTCTGGCATGAAAAATCACCCAGGAGTCCTCCCCAAAACGCTACAGAAATGCATCAGGTTGTATTGCAAATATTAGATAAAATAAACAAACTGGTATTTTTTCTGAAGCCTTTTTCGTGCTTTCCTAAATCCCAACATGCCTTCATTGTTTTTAAATGTAGCAAGCATAATTCCCCTCGGCTTTGGAAGATAATGATGCAATGCTAGTGATTAATACCATGATTACGGCTTAAGTTTCTACAATTTCTTATTCCCTATAGGTTTCAAAAATCTTGGCTTGCTATCATCTGCAGATATTCTAACTACCACATACTTCAAAGACCTATAAAGTTTCTGAAAAACAGCTGCTAATAACTGTGCTTTAATGGGGGCCAGAAAGAGAAGAGTCTACTTCACTGAAGTGCACTGGAGACTGGAATTTTGGAGTCAGTGTATAACTCCCTTTGGACTCCTGGCCCAAGGCTCAAGTTTCAAGGACCTACTGAATAGCACAGGGAACTCTGCTCAGTGTTACGTGGAAGCTTGGATGGGAGGGAGTTTGGAGGAGAATGGATATATGTATGGCTGAGTCTCTTTGCTGTTTACCTGAGACTATCACAACACTGTCAACCAGCTATGCTGCTGCTGCTGCTAAGTCACTTCAGTCGTGTCCAACTCTGTGCGACCCCACAGACGGCAACCCACCAGGCTCCCCCGTCCCTGGGATTCTCAAGGCAAGAACACTGGAGTGGGTTGCCATTTCCTCCAATGCATGAGAGTGAAAAGTGAAAGTGAAGTCACTCAGTCGTGTCCGACTCTTAGCGACCCCATGAACTGTAGCCCATCAGGCTCCTCCATCCATGGGATTTTCCAGGCAAGAGTACTGGAATGGGGTGCCATTGCCTTCTCCAGTTAACCAGGTATACTCCAATACAAAATGTTTAAATTAAAAGAATAATTCTCTATGTATTATAAAACATGGGATGATGTACATTTAAGAGTCAGAAATAATGTCATTCCAATTCCTCCTCTCACAAATGATAAAACAAAGACTTAATGAAGGAGATGGGCTTATAATAAATTAGCAGTGCTGGAGGTGGAGTCTAGGTAGCCCTATCGTCTTTCTGGTTAGGGCTCTTGATTATGCTGGACTCCACAGAGAGGTCTTACTGACTCTAGTGCAAGGGATTAGATAAGCCAATTAGTCAGTTTACCTTGACAGGTGCTAGCAATATGCATCAACAATAATACAAATCCTGGGAATCAGATGAATTGAACACAAGCTGTGCCTTCAAGGATTGGAATAACAACAGCTGAAATGTACCGAGGGTTTATTATATGCTGAGCAAAATTTTTAAAAAATATTTATTTTTGTTTATTTATTTGGCCGTGACAGGTTGTAGTTGCAGCATGCAGAATGTAGCTCCCTGACCAGGAACCAAACCCAGGTCTGCTGATTTGGGAGCACAGAGTCTTAGCCACTGGACCACCAAGGGAGTGCCCTGAGCAGACTTTCAGTGCATTATTTGCACACACAGACACTTGTATGTGTATATATCCACTTAATGTCTACAACTACCCTGCAAAGGTGACGTACATACATACTGAGCACTCAATACACATTTCCAGAATCAAAAATATTGCAGTTTCAATCACTCCTTCTTCTGAGAAAACGGTAGATTCATAGACACTTGTAAGAAATAATGCAGACTGATTCCATGTACTGTTTAGCTAGTCTCCCACAATGGTAGTATCCTGCAATATCACAATCGAGAAATTGACAGTGATACATTTTGTTACCAGCACAGCCCATTCACAATTCCCAGCAAAATGAAAATAGATCCCAGGTAATAAAATTAAATCTAACTTTTTTTTTCCTTTTCCTTTGTGCTTCCTCTAGTTTCACTTGCTCATAGGATGCTGTGTGCAGCGACCTCTACCCTGTGCTGGGACCAGAGATTCGAGTGTGAGGGGTGGAGGCCGGCCCATGCAGCGAGGGCGTGTGCTGAAGCACTGTGCGTGGCAGGGCAACTCAAGACAGCGGCAGCAGGCTTTGTGCAGAAAGGCTCTATGGTCCTGTGAGTAGCAACAGCTGTTTCAAGGTGAGAACTCTGTCCCTCCCCACTCAGGAGACTCCTACAGGCTGATCCTAATAACGCTGACCCCTGTAAAGCAGCTCCACCTGCACCCTATCACGGAGAGCATGGACTCTATTGCAGGAGCTGGCACCCCTGAGTTAAATCAAAGACCTTTGCTTCTGAACCAAACTCCAGCTCACTCTACTGGCACAAGCAACACCGGCAGGAGGATGACTGATGGGAGCCAATTCAAAAGGGTCAGTAACAGTTTGTGTGTGTTTGGATGCATATAATTTTATCATGAGTGTAGGTTTGCATATATACCAGCACAGTCAAACAGCAATTTGATCACCACATGTTCCTTCTGTAGCTCTTTTTACCCCATTATATTATCCTTTAATAAACACATTTACCTCTCTTCCTCCAACACCATCTTCATCCCTAATCCCTGGAAATTCCTTCATGTCTTTATATTTACCATTGGAGAATATTATATACATGGAATCATACAGTATATATCCTGTTGGGATTTGTTTTTTGCTCTGTGTGTGTGTGTTTTCTTTTGCTTGTTTGATTTTTACTTCAAGATTTACCAAAGTTGTATCAGCAATTATATTTGTTTTCATTGCTGAGTCATATTCCATAGTATGGATGTACCACAGCTGTTAAGAATATCTATGTACTTTTTTATATTAACAGGAACATAACTGTTCATTCTCAAGGATAAATGCTCAAAGGTACAGTTGTTGGGTCATATGATAACTGCGTTATTTACTTTATTTTTTTTAATTTTTATTTTTTGTTTAATGCTTATTCCAGCGTTATTTACTTTAATAAGGTGCTGCCAAATGGTTTTCCAGAGTGGCTGTGCCATTCAGACTTTCACCAGTGGTATATGAGTGAGTGGTTTCTCCACATTCTCAGCAGAATATAACACTTATTATACTGGTTTTGATAATGTAACTGGGACACAGGGTGGTCAAGTAACCCCAGTTATTCACTCAACAGGTATTTGTTGAGCCAAATACCACTCTGTGCTAAGGATACAACAGTAAATAAAACAAAACTCTCTGTCCCAGCGGAAGAGATGTTCCAGTGAAAAAGATAAGCAATGTATAAAAGAAAGCCAAATAGTAAAAACCACAGAATGTTACACAGTGACAAGCTCTAAGGACAATAACCAAGTAGGGAAAGGGGAATGGGGCATTTTGGGTAGCTTTTAAATTTTAAAAAGGGTTGGCCATGTAGGTGACTTTCTGGTGAATATCAGAGGAATTAAGCAGACCAGGCTTCTGGGCATTTCAAGAAAGCACACTGGAGACAGAGGAAACAGCAAGTATAGTAGACCCCCGCCCTCTTATTCACGGGGGGATATGGTCCAAGACCTCCAGTGGATGCCTGAAATCTCAGATAGTAACAAACCCTAAATATATCATTTCCTTCTATACGTACATACCTATGGTAAAGTTTAATCTATAAATTAAGCACAGTAACAGATCAACAACAATAACTAGTAATAAAATAGAACACTTGAAGCAGTACACTGTGAAAAAAGCTATGTGAATGTGGTCTCTCTTTCAAAACACGGCACTCACCCTTCTGGTGATGATGAGAGGTGATAAAAAGCCTAGGTGATGAGCTGAGATGAATGATATGGGCTGCTATTGACCTTCTGATGATAATGGCAGGAAAATCAGCTGCTTCAGGTGGTTTCTTTTCTCTTCACAATTTCAAGGATGGAAGGTCTGCCCTAATGGTAGAGCTTAGCAACCTCAGCATACGGTGTTTTTCTTTCCTTATTAAGTCAAGAACTTTCATCTTTTCACCTAATGGAAGCACTTTCTGGCGCCTCTTTGGCAAATCTGAATTGCCAGCATCACTCCTCTTGAACTCTGGGACTGCTGCTGCTGCTAAGTCGCTTCAGTCGTGTCCGACTCTGTGACCCCATAGACGGCAGCCCAGCAGGCTTCCCCGTCCCTGGGACTCTCCAGGCAAGAACACTGGAGTGGGGTGCCATTTCCTTCTCCAATGCATTAAAGTGAAAAGAGAAAGGGAAATCACAGTCGTGTCCGACTCTTCGCGACCCCATGGACTGCAGCCTACCAGGCTCCTCTGTCCGGGGGATTTTCCAGGCAGGAGTACTGGAGTGCAGCGCCATGGAACATTACCGAGCAAAAGAAAGCTTCCTTGAACACAAGCACTGATACCATGGGACTCCATCTGATAACTGAAAGGGCTACTAAGTAAGGGGCGGGGGTTGCTGAGGAAAGGGAGGAGTCATGTCCCTGGGTAGAACCTCGCGAGATTTCATCACGCCACTCAGAACATTCATGCAATTGAAAATTAGGAACAGTTTATTTCTGGAATTTTCCATTTAATGTTTTCAAAGCATGGTTGACCGTGGGTAACTGAAAACAAGGAACGTGAAACTGCAGAGAAGGGGGGCCTACTCCACACAGCCCCATACTGGAGCCCACCTTGGTGAATCTAAGGTACCTTAAGGAGTTTCTGTGGTGTTGGAGAAGACAATTGAGAGTCCCTTGGACTGCAAGGAGATCCAACCAGCCCATTCTGAAGGAGATCAACCCTGAGATTTCTTTGGAAGGAATGATGCTAAAGCTGAAACTCCAGTACTTTGGCCACCTCAGGTGAAGAGCTGACTCATTGGAAAAGACTGATGCTGGGAGGGATTGGGAGCAGGAGGAGAAGGGGACCACCGAGGATGAGATGGCTGGATGGCATCACGGACTCGACGGATGTGAATCTGAGTGAACTCCGGGAGTTGCTGATGGACAGGGAGGCCTGGCGAGCTGCGATTCATGGAGTTGCAAAGAGTCGGATACGACTGAGCAACTGAACTGAACTGAAGGAGTTTCTGGAGGCTGGACAGAGGGAATGCAGCGTGGGAAGTAACAGGTGGGCAGATCAGGTGGGGCAATGCTCATTTTGGCACTGACATTGGATTTTACTGAGAGTCACCAGTGGGTTTTGAGCAGAGGAATGACTTCATGTGACTATGTGCTTTCTAAATGTCTATTTTTATTTATTTATTTGTATGTGCTGAATCTTAGTTGCAGCCTGTGGGATTTAGTTCCCTGACCAGGGATCTGGCCTAAGCCCTTTGCATTGGGTGCACCAAGTCTTAGCCACTGGACTTCCCAGGAAGCCCATAAGTGTGTTTTTACAGGATCATGGTTCTGTCTTTACCCAAGATTCCATAACAAGAACCTAAAGAGGCTGGAATGCCTCAGGTTCTAGTAGAAAAGAAAAAAAATATATAGCATTTTATAACAATACCATTTGGCAGGGGACACTGTGGAGATTTTATGAACTAGGAGAGACTTGGGAGGGGACCGTCTCTAGCCTGTAAGGAGAGGCTGCTTGCCTCCCATCTGCCTGCTCATCAGCTCCCAGGTGAGGGCCAAAAACAGCCGGTGATAATCACTACTCCTCTGTCCCCTTCATCCTCTCCCTGTTTCCTACTTCTCTCTGCTTCTCTCTCTCCTCTTCTCTTCTATCCTTCCTCCAAGTCTTTTCCATAAGAAAATGGAGCTTAGGGCAATCTGTAAAGGAAACTTTCTTATTGCCCTTCTTCTTCTGATGACTTCATTAAAAGTTTAACATGTATGAGCTAGTAGCTTCTCCTACTGTCAACAATAGAAGCTCAGAGGATACTTCATTCAGCTTCATTGGTCTCCATTAGTTGTTAACTATAAAAATCCCTTTGCAACTTACAGCCTCCTGCACTCTGAAATGGATCAATTAATAATCAATTCATAATCACTACTCCACTTGCGGTGTAGTGACCAAAGGAAGAGCGCATGTGAAAATAGTGCTAGATGATTACATGTAAAATGATACCTTCTCACTAATTTCATAATAGTGTACAGTAATTTCAAACTTAAACAGAAAAGTTGCAAAGAACATTATGAAGACCATCTGTATCCTTTTCACATAGTGTTGATTTGCTAGGGGTACTAAAATGAAGTTCCACAGACTGGATGGCTTAAACAGTAGAAGTTTACTGTCTCAGCCCTGAAGAGTCAAAGATCAAGTCTAAAATCTGAAATCACAGTGTATCCAGGGTAAATTCCTACTGAGGGCTTGTAAAAGAAGGGTCTGTTCCAGGTCTCTCTCCTTGGCTTACAGACGGTGGTCTTCTCCTTTTGTCTCTTTACACTTCTTCCTCTGTGTGTCTGTGTCCAGATTTCCTCTTCTTGTAAAGACGTCAGTCATATTGATTTAAGGGCCACCTAATGACATCCCTTTAATTTCATTATCTCTTTAAAAGACCTTATCTTGAAATAAGGTCACATTCTGAGGTGCTGGGGCATAGGACTCAACATGTGAATTTAGAAAGGGGAACGTCATTCAACCCGTGGATTCTCCTCCTTTGCTCTCTCTTCTCTCCTCACACCCATTGGCATTAATCTTTCTGAACCATTGGAGAGCAATAGCAGACACAACCCCCCTGCCCACGGCTCCTTACTTCTCCAGTATGTATACCTCCCAGGCAAAGACAGACTTTAGCATTGCCACACAACAACTCTGCAAATCAGAAAATCAATCTCGAGACAGCACTACCATCCGATCCATTATCCATACCTCATGCAAATTTCACCACGGTCTCAACAGTGTCCAATTTGTTCTTCTGGCCAAGGAGCTTCTTCAGAAATATGTTGTTTCAGTTCACAGCTCTCATCACTCCCCTTCAGCCTAGAACAGTGGTTTATACTTTCTCTGTCCTCTCTCTAACAGTTTTTAAGAGCACAGTCTGTTCAATTTGTAGGACAAGCCTCAACCAGAGTCCCTTATCTCCTTGCAGCCTAACATAGGCATGCTTTATTGAGAGAAGCAGCAGAGACCTTGGTTGCTTTCTTCTCAGTGACTCACATCAGGAGACACATGATATTGACTGGCCCCCCCCAGGGGTCACAGCGTGGATCACTGGTCATGGTACTGACTTCCAGACTGCCCTCTGTAGTTGATGAGTCTTCGAGGGTTGGATATTCAGAAATTACTCTGGTATCTTGTTTTTCTCCAGAACCCCACCCACTGCCTTAGCATCCATTGATAGAAAGTGAAAGTGTTAGCCACTCAGTTGTGTCCAACTCTTTGCGATCACATGGACTGTAGCCAGCCAGACTCCTCTGTCCATGGAGCTCTCCCAGGCAAGAATACTGGAGTGGGTAGCCATTCCCTTCTCCAGGGGATCTTCTTGGCCCAGAGATTGAACTTGGGTCTCCTACATTGCAGGGAGACTCTTTACCATCTGAGACAACTTCTGCCTAAATCAATCCAGACTGTGATGGTAGCCAAGTAGTGATTTTTCTATTTCCATTATTCCTTCTACATGTATCAGTTGGCATCTTTCTCAAGGAATTCCCTTGTGGCTCAGCTGGTGTTAAGAATCCGTTGGCAATGCGGGAGACCCAGGCTTAGTCCCTGGGTTGGGAAGATCCCCTGGAGAAGGAAAAGGTTACCCACTCCAGTATTCTGGCCTGGAGAATTCCTTGGACTGTATAGTTCATGGGATTGCAAAGAGTCAGACACGACTGAGCAACTTTCACTTTCAGTTTTTCTCAAGGAATAAATAGCCCCTCACCATGTTCATTTATATTTTTATTTGTATCCAGTATGGACTCATGAATACCAGTTGCTTTCATGAGTTGTTATATGTCACTCTCACTATTTATTTTGATCCTTAATTGTCCCATCTTTGGTCCTTGGGAGCAACTTCTAGCTGATTCCTATATCTTTTTGACATGCCTTGTATTCTTTCAACCTTTCCTTTATGGCAAAACAAGATAACCTACAATCATCACTTGTCCTTTCTTAGCTCTGGAAACATCATCATTCTTTCTTGTGAAGGAAGATATTTAGAAGCCAAGATCATCTGGTATTCAGTGTGTTCATCACTGTTTTTCTGGCATTGCTCAATGAGCTCTTGATAGACAGAGGTAGGAAAATACATATGTGTGTCGTTATGTGTATGAATATATATACACACATGCATGTATGTGCGCATATCTATACACATAAGTAAACACATGTCTTCATGCTGTCATTTCAGTCATGTCTGACTCTTTGCACCCCTATGGACGGTAGCCCACCAGGCTTCTCTATCCATGGGATTCTCCAGTTAGGAACACTGGAGTGGGTTACCATTTCCTCTTCCAGGGGATCTTCCCAACCTAGGGAAGGCTGTGTCCCTTGTGTTGCAAGTGGGTTCTTTAGCACTGAGCCACCAGGGAAGCCCACACACATGCATACATACATGCTTAAACATGTATACGCATACCTACGGTCCTCTGGGTCTTTCTGAATACCCACAAATTTCTTGTCTCTCTTTCCACCAAAGAGAAAATTCACGTCCCCTTCACTTGAGTCTGGGTTAACGCCTGACTCGTATGTAATTCCATGGTTACGGCAGAAATGATGCCACGTGATTTCTGAGGCCAGTGCAGAAAAGACCAGCAGGTTCTGCCCTGTTCACCAGAATGCTTGCACAGAGGCCCCGGGCCAGCATGGGAGAAGCTCAGCCGCCCCGGGGGTCCCAGATGACTGCAGCCCAGTGTGCCCAGCTACCCCAGTGGAGGCCCCAGACCGCAGGGAGCCAGGCCATTCTGTGCCCTCTTGCCTTTGCCTGGATTCCTGACCACAGGACCTGCAAATAGAAAACACGACTGCTATATGCAACTCAATTTCAGGAAGGTTTGGCATGTAACTAGAACAACTTCTAATTCTAATACCTCAAGCTTCTTTCTAGATTTCACCCTATTTATGTTTCTAAATCATTATTTCAACATTGAAAAAACTGGATGTCATTATTCTCAAAATATTTACACATTTGCTCAGTCATTTGCTTCAGGTAAGCAGTCTCCCCACCGTCGTGGTTTCCTCTTCACCTGCCCCCAGTATCCTCCTGCACCTCCCCCAGCGCAGTGCACGCACTCACGCGAGCACCTGTGATCAGCCGTGCTCTGCGGACGCTGCCACGGCCCCATCTCTCCGCAACTCTACTTCCTCAACTGCAGGGCGTGCATTTGCTTCTGTGAAGAAGGCGGAAGAGAAGAAGGAAAGAAAGAGGATAGAAGGAAGAGACATTCTGTTGTTATTCTGATTAAATCACTGCTGTACTAGCATAGCAGTTGGGAAGTTACAGCTATGCAGACATTGGTACAGCTTGGTGTGGTCTCCAGCATATAAAGGACACTTGACTGGAAACCTTGTCATGAATGAGTTTCTTGTCACATTTTTCTAACAGTGTCCTCTCTCTGACTTTCAGCTCCTTGCTTATCCAGGGGTCTGCTTTTCTTTTGACTTGCATGCTGTCTCATTTGAACTGCCTTTCATTGTCTGTGGTTTATAGTTATCCAGGCTAGCTTATCTTAAGGGCAGAGAATGTTGGTAAGGAAAGCATAGTATTCTCTCCTCAATCACCCTCAGGAGTGCCTGAAAAAGACTCTACAAGGGACTAGGGATTGCACAAGAGTGGTGAGAGTGGGAGTCAGAGGAATCCTTCTTATTACGCAAAAATGACCCTGTTTTTACAACCTTAAGAGCAGCTCATGTAATACACATGCACTTTGAAATTGAGAGTGTTGTTTATCAAGTGTGTAGTCTTTCTTTTCATGTGGAGAGAGCTGAATTAGAATCCTGGTTTGCTCTTATTCAGTACAGTTCAGTCACTCAGTCATGTCAGACTCTTTGAGACCCCATGGACTGCAGCACTCCAGGCCATCCTGTCCATCACCAACTTCCAGAGTTTACTCAGACTCATGTCCATTGAGTTGGTAATGCCATCCAACCATCTCATCCTCTGTCGTCCCCCCTTCTCCCGTCTTCAATCTTTCCCAGCATTGGGGTCTTTTCAGATGAGTCAGTTCTTCACATCAGGTGGCCGAAGTATTGGAGTTTCAGCCTCAACATCAGTCCTTCCAATGAATATTCAGGACTGATTTCCTTTAGTGGAAATGGACTGGTTAGATCTCCTTGCTGTCCAAGGGACTCTCAAGAGACTTCTCCAAAACCACAGTTCAAAAGCGTCAGTTCTTCGGTGCTCAGCTTGCTTTGTAGTCCAACTCTCACATCCATACAATGACTACTGGAAAAAACACAGCTTTGACTAGATAGACCTTTGTTGGCAAAGTAATGTCTCTGTTTTTTTAATATGCTGTCTATGTTGGTCAAAAGTTTTCTTCCAAGGAGTAAGCATCTTTTAATTTCATGGCTTTAGTCACCATCTGCAGTGATTTCGGAGCCCCCCAAAATAAAGTCAGCCACTGTTTGCATTGATTCCCCATCTATTTGCCATGAAGTGATGGGACCAGAATCCATGATCTTCATTTTCTGAATGTTGAGTTTTAAGCCAACTTTTTCACTCTCCTCTTTCACTTTCATCAAGAGGCTCTTTAGTCCTTCTTCATTTTCTGCCATAAGGGTGGTGTCATCTGCATATCTGAGGTTATTGATGTTTCTCCTGGCAATCTGGATTCCAGCTTATGCTTCATCCAGCCCAGCATTTCTCATGATGTACTCTGCATATAAGTTAAATAAGCACAGTAACAGTATACAACCTTGACATACTCCTTTCCTGATTTGTAACCAGTCTGATGTTCCATGTCCAGTTCTAGCTGTTGCTTCTTGGCCTGCATATACTTTCTCAGGAGGCAGGTCAGGTGGTCTGGTATTCCCATCTATTTAAGAATTTTCCACAGTTTGTTGTGGTCCATATAGTCAAAGGCTTTGGCATAGTCAATAAAGCAGAAGCAGATGTTTTTCTGAACTCTTGCTTTTTCGATGATCCAACAGATGTTGGCAATTTGATCTCTGTTTCCTCTGCCTTTTCTAAAACCAGCTTGAATATCTGAAGGTTCCTGGTTCACATACTGTTGAAGCCTGGCTTGGAGAATTTTGAGCATCACCTTGCTCTAGTGTGTGCTGCTACTGCTGCTGCTAAGTTGCTTTAGTCATGTCCGACTCTGTGCAACCCGATAGACAGCAGCCTACTAGGCTCCTCCATCCATGGGATTTTCCAGTCAAGAGTACTGGAGTGGGGTGCCATTGCTAGATGAGTACAATTGTGTAGTAGTCTGAGCATTTTTTTCCATTCCCTTTCTTTGGGATTAGAATGAAAACTGACCTTTTCCAGTCCCGTGGCCACTGCTGAGTTTCCCACATTTGCTGGCATACTGAGTGCAGCACTTTCACAGCATCATCTTTTAGTATTTTAACTGTCTCAGCTGGAATTCCCTCACCTCCACTAGCTTTAATCATGATGATGCTTCCTAAGGCCCACGTGACTTTGCATTCCAGGATGTCTGGCTCTAGGTGAGTGATCACACACTATTATGGTTATCTGGGTCATGATTATCTGGGTTGCTCTTGTAGTCTTTGTCAAATCATTTCCTTCTGTTAGCCTTATGCTCTTTTTTGACAGAATAAGGCTACTACTTACGTTACAGAACTGGTAACTAGAAAATTACGGAAGCATTCTTATACTTTCCAGTGAGTTTCTTTAAAAAAGAAGTGTCTTATTAAACTACTTTTTTGATCACTTGATTCCTATAGGCTGTGTTGTGTGGATTCTTAGTTTATGTTCATGAGTATTTCCCACTGAGTGTTAAGACCAGAAATATAGGTTCTATCCCTGACTCTGGAATAAGTTGAGTTCTTGGTGTTTGTCTTTGCATAAGACCCTTCCCAATGGAGACTCGGAGCTTCCCATGTTTATATTAAGAGACTAGACTATCTTTGGGTCCCAAGTCTGAATTCCTATTAGAAATGCCTGATAAAATTGAAAAAAAAACCCACAGATTCCCTTGATATTGCTTAGACTTAATGAATCAGAATATGCATAGTCAGGGCTTGCTTACTTGTTTTATTCAAGAGCTCTGATGTGATTTATGATGTAACCAGATGATCGAGAGAATCATCTTACAGAAACAACATGACATGGTAACTGAGGGCTCTATTTAGGGGACAGGTGGGCGCAGGTTCAAATACCAACACCCCCTTCCCCATATACTTCGCTAAGTGAGCTTAGACAAGTCATTTAAACATTTTCCAGCCTTGTTTGTAGTAGAGATAAGGATACTATGATCCATATATAATCTCTGGGTTGGCTAAGAGTCCCCCAACAAAGGTACACACATGTACACTTGGATTTGATCAAATTACTTCCAACTCCCAAATAGCCTGTGCAAGTCCAAGGCCTGCCCAAGGTTTATAGGAATCCCTGGGAGATAACTTAGTTTCTCTTGATATGATGGTCTACCTACCTCTTCCCCTTGCTGCACTGATTTAGGCCTCACTTTTTCCTCCAGTTTATGTGACTGTGATAACATAGCCACTCACATTAGCATGATAAGTTTAGTAGACTTTGCTGAAACATTTGGGGGCTTCCCCGGATGGCTGTACGCAGACCTGCATGAGTTTCCCTGCTTCTCTGTTTCTCTCTTTTGTTCCCATTCGCCCCCTTCTTCTTGCGGTGCCTAAAAGCAGGGTATTGGCCGCTTTTCTTTGGTTTTAATACCAAACATGCATATCCAAAGCCATCAAGTTTTCAGGAGAACAAAGCTCTTTCTATCTGACAGGCTTCCCCCTGCTTTGCACGTAGTTGTGGTCTGGGGATAGCAAGCAGACACTCTTGGTTTGCTCTCTGCCTTTGTTTCTGTTCTTGTTCCACATGTAACACACTTAGCACAGTTCTGGCATCTGTGGGTCTCTGATCATGTGTGACGCAGCCACACGGATGAAGTCAAGCCACTCCCACCTTCTGCGGATGTTGCTGCCCCACACCTGCATGTCCAAGCCGCATTTCTTCTTCTTGGGAATCAGCTGGTATCCACTGCTTTCCGCACAGCCAACTTAGTGTGTAAATATAAGCATAGCTGGAGAATGATATCTGAGCATGAGGGGTTCAAAAGCCCCAAATCTGACTCTAATACAATGATTACTAGCACTGATTACCAACATTAATTGCCAATCAGGCACCTTCTGTAAAATTTTGTCATCCTTTCAAGTGTCTTTTTTTTTTTTTCATTTTTTTTCTTTGCATGTAAGGAAACTGAGGCTCAGGGAAATTAATGACAGAGTCAGAATTTGAAGTCAGGGTGCATTGCTACAAAACCTTGTCTTGCTTCACTGCATCAGATTCTCGTCTAAATAATTCATATAGAGGTCTGATCTTTGTTACATTGCAAAGATGTTAACTGATCTAAAAGAAAGGTCGTCCATACACACAGACATCTAATAATGAAATAATTGTATTTAATGATGATAGGGTTTCTTTGTTCTTCAATAGTTAAATGTAGTGAACTTTTATCTGTAACTTCATAGAGCATCCACTTATCTGAAACACAGATGATTTAAAAAAGAAAAAAAAAGTAACTTCTTGTTTCCGTATATCTTAGTGACTTAACCATATAATAGAACTGATTAACTCTGTGTTTGTCAGAAAAATGGCGGGAAAATGATACCTTGGGCAAAATATACTTGATTCACATATTTGAGGCCTTATGACTCCAGGAGGTAGACATTAGTATTTGTGGCAATTCCTGTCTTAACAATTTGTGTATATGTGTGTGCAGTGTAAGAACTTATTATTTCTCTAGTTTTAGAATTTTTGTTGGAGTCTAGTTGCTTTACAGCACTGTGGTAGTTTCTGCTATATGGCAAACTAAATCAGCCCCACGTGTACCCACATTCCCTCCCTTCTGGACTTCTCCCCAGCCTAGGTCACCGTGGAATGCTGGGTGGGATTCCCTGTGCTATGCAGTAGGTTATCATTGGCTATCTATTTTATATGTAGCAGTGTATACATGTCAATCCCAGTCTCCCAATTCATCCCATCTCCCCCTGCCACCCTCGATATTCGTACATATGTTTCCTATGCCTGTGTCTCTATTTCTGCTTTGCAAATAGGCTCATCTGTACATTTTTAGATTCCACATATATGCATTAATATATGACACATGTTTTTCTCTTTCTGGCTTACTTCACTCTATATGGCAATCTCTAAGTCCACCCATGTCTCTGCACAAGGCACAATTTTATTCCTTTTTATGCCTGAGTAATAATCCATTGTATCTATGTGCCACAGAAACTCACAAAGACTATTAGCATTGCACCAAAATATCTTGCTTATAAATTCAATTTAGAAAACTAACATGTACTGAGGTGAATGAAATGGTTATGATATTTAGAAAATACATGTCAGAAATATTTTTGTCATAGATACAACTGACATTCATATCTTACTTTACAGTCTATAGAATACCCAGTTCTTAACTCATTCCCTCCCCAGAGCAAGAGAAGTTTTATAACCATGATATGATGGGTGAATGGATGAGAGGACTCAGGCTCAGAGAACTATGACACAGTTGGTGGAGGACATACCAGGAGTTAACCTGAATTTTACACTCTCGTCATTACGTCATCTGAGAGGGAAGCAGATAAGTGTAAGATTTGGCTATGGTATTGGAGAAAATGCTTGAGAGCCCCTTGGATTGCAAAGGGTCCAACCAGTCCACCCTGAAGGAGATCAGTCTTGAATACACATTGGAAGGACTGATGCTCAAGCTGAAACTCCAATACTTTTGCCACCGGATGCAAAGAGCTGACTCATTTGAAAAGACCCTCTCACTGGGAAAGATTGAAGGCAGGAGGAGAAGGGGATAACAGAGGATGAGATGGTTGGATGGCATCACTGACTCCATGGAGATGAGTTTGAGTAAACTCCAGGAGTTGGTGATGGACAGGGAGGCCTGTCGTGCTGCAGTCCATGGGGTCACAAAGAGTTGGACACGACTGAGTGACTGAACTGAACTGATACAATTTTTCATAAGCTAAACCTCAGATTAATCAATAGCGAAAAAAATCTATCAGTAGTTCAATCACTGATTTGATTGCTATGTATTTAATTCTCCCAGTGTACGGGGCAAATGGCAGGCGTATCCAGGAATGCACGAGACATGAGGTCCCAACCTGCGTGGAGCTTGCAGACAAAAAGGGAAGGGGACACTGAGTGAGTGTATGGTCTGCTCACTGGCAGAGCCATTGGAAAGAGCAGACAGTTAACTTTTAGATCTATGGTAATGTGTCCTTTTGTTTTTGTCAGTAAATTCCAGGGTGAGAGGCAGATGCAACCCCAAGGTGCCCTGAGCAAGTGTCTGTAGTAATAGAACAGACGTCAGTGAAATGCTGCCGTCAGACTTCTTTCTCCCAGCCCGGTGGTCTCCATGGTCTTATGTCTGACAATGCATCTTTTATTGAAACACACCACATGCTAACTTACCCATGGTTCACCAGAGACTTGTGTAACAAAGACACTTGACTGTTTTATTTACTTCCTTCTTCGTCAAAGAAAAGAAACTTATTGGAAACTCTGCAACCAATAGTCTTTAGAGACGTTGAGAAATCTATTTCCCCATTTCTGAAAACTTCAATATTGAATGAGGATGAGGTTTTTTTGATTTCAAGTTTTTTTTTTAATTGAAGTATTATTGATGTACAATAACTTTATATTAGTTTGAGGTGTACAGCATGGTGATTTAGCATTTTTACAGATTGTATTCCTTAAAAGTTATTGTAAGATGATGGCTATGATTCCCTGTACTCTGTAATACACCCTTGTTGCTTATCTATTTTATAGAGAGTAGTTTGTTGCTCCTCTTAATTGCATACTCCTAACTTGCCTCTCCTTACTTCCCTCTCCCTTCTGGTAACCACTAGATGGTTTCCTATGCACTGTGAATCTGTTTCTGTTTTGTTATATACCTTCATTTGCATTATTTTTTAGATTTCACATGAAAGTGTTATCATGTATATTTGTCTTTGACCTATTTTAGTAAGCATAGTATTCTTAGTAGGACCATCCATGTTGCTGTAAATGGCAGCATTTCATTTTTATATAATGGAGTAATATTCCGTCATAAATCTTGATCCATTTTTCTGCTGATGGATACTTGGTTGCTTGCGTATCTTGACAGCTGTAAATCATGCTGCTGTGTGCATTGGGGTGCAGACATCCTTTTGAATTAATGTTTTTGTTTTACCTGGATTTATACCCAGGAGTGGAATTGCTGGAGCATACATATGGTAATTCTGGGTTTCCCTGGTGGCTCAGATGGTAAAGAATCTGCCTGTAATGCAGGAGACCCAGGTTCATTTCCTGGGTCTGGAAGATACCCTGGAGAAGGAAATGGCAATCCACTCCAGTATCCTTGCTTGGAGAGTTCCATGGACAGAGGAGCCTGGCAGGATACAGTCCATGGGGTTACAAAAAAGTTGGACATGACTGAGTGACTAACGTACATGTGGTAATTCTATTTTTAGCTTTTTTTTTTTTTCTGAGGAGCCTCCGTGCTGTTTTTCATAGTGGTTGTACCGATTTATCAAGTATTTAATTTTTAATGATTATATATTAAAATCCTTTTTAGGTTTTTGATGTATATGAAATAATATATGTAAGCCTTATGTATGCTATAAAGCATGATAATATAACTAACACTTTTGAACTTAGCATCCAGTTCAAGGACAAGAACATGACCTTTGATTCACGTCTACCTGTGTGTTCCTCCCCATTTGCATCACTGTTTTGTTATTTGTATGGAAATATTTTATAAAAGTCAAATACTGTTCTCTGACTTTTAGCAAAAAGTAACAATCCTTTCCCCTTTTCATCACTGAGTCTCACTTCCTGAAGATACAATTTTAACATTTTCAAAACATTGCTTTGGGTATTTGCTTCCATTTTCTAAATTATACAGTATCTATTTTTAGTCTTAACTTTAGATGTTATCTACTGATCAGCTATGATAATCTGGCCACTGTCTTACAGTGTACTCCACGGCCTTTCCTCTGTACCAACATGCAGCATACACATTTTCTTTCCCTTAACTTTTCAAGATAGTTCTACCACGCTTTTAATTAAATAAACATTTTAGTGTTTATATTATTAGACTGTGTAAATGTTTTCAGAGCTGAGCCATGAAATATAGCAAAATTACTTCCTTTATTTGTATAAATTTTCTTTTTTGGGTTAACAACTGTCTTAATAATCCATTTGTTCAGTAAGTTCTTTTAAGCCTTCAAATATCTACCAGAACAATGAAACTTTATTTCTGTTAAAGAAAAGACTATCCTCATATCTATGTATCAGTCATCTATGTGTGTGTGTATGTGTGTGTGTGTGTGTGTGTGTGTGTGTGTGAATGTATATGCTGCTGCTGCTGAGTCGCTTCAGTCGTGTTCTGAACACACATAGGTAAGTAATATATCTGTTTTTTTGTCTCTTAGAGGTCTTCCTCCTGGAGCCCACCAACGTAACTCTAACTTCTTCCCAGGCTTTTTAAACAGCTCTTACCTTAGATATTCCCTTTATCATTATCCTGGGTTCTTTTATCTTCAGTATAGAAGATATGATTTTCTGAATCCCAATCTTCTCTTGTTTACATTTTGGTGCCTTATTTTATCAGGGCATCTGGGCTTCCTGTGTAATTTTTTAGCCCTTGCACATTTCAGCCAGCCCTTATTTTACTTTTACATTTGAATATGAATCTAGAAATTTAGATGTTAGAAATTCTTTACAATTGTAAGAACAGTTTTACATTTTGAGAATTATGGTAGCGTTTTGAGGCCCCAAACATTGTATGTGAATCTGATTTCTTCAATTCTCCAAAAATTTTGTGTTCTTCCCAACATCCTCAGTGTTCCTAATCTTTACCATGTTGTGCCTTGATTTATATAATTATTTCACATTCATATGCATATTTATTTCTTATCTACCTGTGTGTTCCTCCCCATTTGCATCACTGTTTTGTTATTTGTATGGAAATATTTTATAAAAGTCAAATACTGTTCTCTGACTTTTAGCAAAAAGTAACAATCCTTTCCCCTTTTCATCACTGAGTCTCACTTCCTGAAGATACAATTTCAACATTTTCAAAACATTGCTTTGGGTATTTGCTTCCATTTTCTAAATTATACAGTATCTATTTTTAGTCTTAACTTTAGATGTTATTTACTGATCAGCTATGATAATCTGGCCACTGTCTTACAGTGTACTCCACGGCCTTTCCTCTGTACCAACATGCAGCATACACATTTTCTTTCCCTTAACTTTTCAAGATAGTTCTACCACGCTTTTAATTAAATAAACATTTTAGTGTTTATATTATTAGACTGTGTAAATGTTTTCAGAGCTGAGCCATGAAATATAGCAAAATTACTTCCTTTATTTGTATAAATTTTCTTTTTTGGGTTAACAACTGTCTTAATAATCCATTTGTTCAGTAAGTTCTTTTAAGCCTTCAAATATCTACCAGAACAATGAAACTTTATTTCTGTTAAAGAAAAGACTATCCTCATATCTATGTATCAGTCATCTATGTGTGTGTGTATGTGTGTGTGTGTGTGTGTGTGTGTGTGTGTGAATGTATATGCTGCTGCTGCTGAGTCGCTTCAGTCGTGTTCTGAACACACATAGGTAAGTAATATATCTGTTTTTTTGTCTCTTAGAGGTCTTCCTCCTGGAGCCCACCAACGTAACTCTAACTTCTTCCCAGGCTTTTTAAACAGCTCTTACCTTAGATATTCCCTTTATCATTATCCTGGGTTCTTTTATCTTCAGTATAGAAGATATGATTTTCTGAATCCCAATCTTCTCTTGTTTACATTTTGGTGCCTTATTTTATCAGGGCATCTGGGCTTCCTGTGTAATTTTTTAGCCCTTGCACATTTCAGCCAGCCCTTATTTTACTTTTACATTTGAATATGAATCTAGAAATTTAGATGTTAGAAATTCTTTACAATTGTAAGAACAGTTTTACATTTTGAGAATTATGGTAGCGTTTTGAGGCCCCAAACATTGTATGTGAATCTGATTTCTTCAATTCTCCAAAAATTTTGTGTTCTTCCCAACATCCTCAGTGTTCCTAATCTTTACCATGTTGTGCCTTGATTTATATAATTATTTCACATTCATATGCATATTTATTTCTTCCCCTCCATGATTATATATTATATATACATGTATAATATATATGTAAAACTGAGTCACTTTCCTGTACTGTAGAATTTATCACAATATTGCAAAACCAACTACACTTCAATAAAATAAAATTTAAAAATAATAATAAAGAAATCTATTTGAATAACAGTGATAAAAAGAAATATATCTCTAGCTTTAGAATGCAGAATTAACTATAGTATGGCAAGAGTAGAAGTTAGAAGTTCAGATAAAAAGGTGCTATTGATGCCCAATAAAAAAAATGTAGCATATTTATCATGTATGAGAGAAAAATTGATTAATTTTAGAAGCGTTAGGTAGAAACAGTTCAAAGGGAATTGTTGATGGATTAGATCTGAGATAAGACAGAGAAAATGAGAATCACTGTTCATTCATTCATTCATTTGCCTAAAAGTCTGAGTGCAAGTTACTTTCAAAAGGAAATATATGTAGTAAACCATATTGAGACAGGAGAATATCAATCATTTCAATTCAGACATACGTGTAGGTCACTCAAGTTGAAATATCTTGTAAGAACTGGATGTACTTTTGAGCCAGCAGTTCTTCTATATTTCAGGTGAATTTAAAATGATAAGCATAACAGGGTTAAATTAGATCCACAAGAGTAGATGAGATGACTCAAAAAGTCTGACTCTTGAGAAGGAATATGAGCCTGGACTTCTTCTCTGAGAAAAATCAGCGTTTAGAAGACAGCTAGAGGAAGAGAAGCCTCCAGGGAAGTCTGAGACAAAGTCACTAGAGAAGCAGGAGGAAACCAGGTCAACCGAGTTGTAATGATGGAAAAGAAATAGCATTTTGCAAGAGGAAAGGCATGGTTGATTAAATAAGGAATCAAAAGGTGCCCAAAGATTCAGCAACTAAGAGCTCACTGATGATCCTGTTGAAAAAGTTTCAAGGGAAAAGGGGGAGATGCCTAACTGAAAAGGTTTGGAAAGTGAGAAGTGGAGATCAGTAGACTGCTAGTGTAGCCAAGATTTTCAAGAAGCTTGGCTAAGGAGAGGGAAAAGTGAACTGGAGGATATGCAGGTAGGAAAGGAGAAGAAAGAGCTGCTCTAGGCTGCTTGTAGGGAGGGAACTGAACATGTTAAAAATGTTGAAAAAATCCACTGGTGAGGGAGAGGTAGAGAATGAGATAGGGATAGGTACAAAAATGGAATTTGAAAAGTTAAGTGTTATGTTATGTAGCACAGATGCAGAGACTTTCTTTTCTCTCTTTATTTCTTGAGATGAACAGAACAAAGATGGGAAGATGGGTACACATAAAGCTAAATGTACAGGTTAGGTTGCAAACAATTGAAGATACTTCTTTCTAATGTTTTTATAACGTTGGTTAAAAGGAAGTGAAATAAACTTCTACAAGTAGGGTGGCAGGCAAAATGTAGAAATTTTGCAATAATCATTGCGAAGAAATGGAAAAGAAAATGAAGAAAACATTACTGAAATTGGCTAGAACAGTGAAGGGTTAACCATAAACTAACGGTCATAATTTCATAATGACATCACTTGTCTAGTGTTGACATCTGACATCACAAGAAAAATGTTGGTTTTCCAGTCACAAAGAGCTGAATCTGAATTCTGTTCAAAAGTATGACAGTAAGTAATTAATTAAATTTCTTGAGTTTCCATCTTATCATCTGTACAGTGGGGTAATTTCATCTACTTTGCAGATTTAGACATTAACAGTCCTCAGCACAGAGTGGCTATTACTTTTTATTAATATATTCTTTCTTTTGATGAATATCCATGATGTATTTTGTTCCAAGTTAAAAAAAAATATTCTCTAAAAATTACTAAGGATATTTACTTTTTTCTATATAAGTACAAAAAGTAGTCCTGATAGTGTTTTGCAAAGATATTAACTCCTTATTATGTTACTGTTTACTGAGGCAAACTAGATTTAGTGATCAAATATGTTTAGGAAATGTTTCTTCACATTCATATTACAGTGTAGAGATGGGTTTCTTTGCTGTGAGACTTACTGTCTGTAACATATGCATGTGTATTATGAGTGTTCACAAGAAACGCATAATGTGGGACAGCATCCATGGCTAGTGGTAAAGAATCTGCCTTCAGTGCAGGAAACACAGGAGACTTGGGTTTGATCCCTGGGTTGGGAGGATCCTCTGGAGTAGGAAATGGAAACCCATTCCAGTATATTTGTATGAAAAGTCCCATGGACAGAGGAGCCTTGCAGACCACAGTCTAAAGGGTTGGAAAGAGTCGGACATGACTGAGCAGCAAAGCACAGCACATTGTTTTGGAGAGGCAACACCAGGGACCCATGTTCTGTAGAAATCTTTAGTAAAGATTCCTTCTGGCCAGAGGCCTCTTTTAAGATGATAGACAAGATTATCAAAACCAAGTTAACGGCAGAAAAGAGAGATCTATACTCCCATCATTGCAGCAGCATTCACAATAACTATGCCAGAGAAACAATTGAATTGTCTGCTGATAAGTGAATGGATAAAGTAACTGTGAGTTAAATGCATTATTCATCCATATAAAAGCAAGTCCTAATACTTGTGACAACGTGGATGAACCTAGAGGACATTAAGTGAAATAAGTCAGATATGAAAGATAAATACTGTATGATCTCACTTGTAGGAGGAATCTGAAAAAAAAAGGTTGAAGTCATAGAAACACAGAGTAGAACAGTAGTTCCAGGTGGTAGGAAAAATGGAAAGAAGTTGGTCACTGAGTACAAACTTCCAGTTTTAAAATAAATCGTTCTGGACTTCCTCAGCACTCCAAGGATTCCATGCTTCCACTGCAGGGGGCCCAGGTTCGATTCCTGCTCAGGGAATAAAGACCCAGCACGATGACAACAACAACAAAAAGAATAAGTTCTGGAGATGTAACGTACAGCATAGTGACTATAGCTAATAATAGAGAATTGCATACTTGAAATTTGTAAAAAAAAGTACATCTTTAGTGTTCCCATTCCATAAAAAAAAAGACAATTAATTGAGGTGATGTATATGTTCATTAGCTTGTGATAGTCATTTCATAATGTATAGGTTTATCAAAACATCTTTTTGTGCACCTTAATTTCATACAATTTTTGTCAATTTTGCCTCAATAAAGCTGGAGGGGGGTGCGAATAAATGGTTGGATGCTCATTCATATCACTGAGAATCTAGGAATGAGTAATTCCTAAATTTGTCTGTTGACATGTTTATTCTTTCTCATCTGTCTCTCGTGCATACATTTAGCAGAGGGATGCTGGCTTGCAATGCCCTACAAGAGGCCATTGTTAAATTTTCAGGAATCTTGTGAGTCAGCTGATGTCCTGTTGATATTTTGAAAATGACCATGGTGGGAGCATTTACACCACAGAAATTGGCAAACAGGACAGATCCCAGCTTCCTTTTCAGAGAGCCTGTAACAGCACGCCAGATGCTGAGTTCAGATAGTACAATATTAAAATGAATTTGACACATTGTTCCACACTTGAGGGTCTTACTTTCTGGTGAGGGGAAAACAAGAAATATACCCAAATGAATATAAAATGTAATGGAAAGTGATTCTTAGTCCTTAGAACAAACAGCAGCAGTGGAAAACTAGCTATGTGTTGGCCATTACTGGAAGTGCTCCTGGCTTGTTGCTGGTCTTTAGTCGCTAAGTCATGTCCAGTTCTTCAGCCCCATGGACAGTAGCCCACCAGGCTCCTCTGGCTATGGCATTACCCAGGCAAGAATACCCAAGTGGGTGGCCATTTCCTTCTCCAGGGGATCTTCCTGACCCAGGGACCAAACCCACATCTCCTGCACTAGCATGCAGATTCTTTACCTCTGGGCCACCAAGGGGAGTCCCTGTTTCTAATTTACTTTCTGTCAAATTCTCAAAACCAACTTGGTGAAGTAGATCGTGTTATTATCCTTGTGGTGTTAATAAAGAAGGTGGCATAGAAAGCATTATGACCAACCTAGATAGCATATTGAAAAGCAGAGGCATTACTTTGCCAACAAAGGTCCGTCTAGTCAAGGCTATGGTTTTTCCTGTGGTCATGTATGGATGTTGAGAGTTGAACTGTAAAGAAAGCTGAGCGCCAAAGAATTGATGCTTTTGAACTGTGCTGCTGGAGAAGACTCTTGAGAGTCCCTTGGACTGCAAGGAGATCAGCCTTGGGATTTCTTTGGAGGGAATGATGCTTAAGCTGAAACTCCAGTACTTTGGCCACCTCATGCGAAGAGTTGACTCATTGGAAAAGACTCTGATGCTGGGAGGGATTGGGGGCAGGAGGAGAAGGGGATGCCAGAGGATGAAATAGCTGGATGGCATCACTGACTAGTGGACATGAGTCTGAGTGAAGGCCGGGACTTGGTGATGGACAGGGAGGCCTGGCATGCTGCGATTCATGGGGTCGCAAAGAGTCGGACACGACTGAGCGACTGAACTCAACTGAATATATATATATGTATATTTAGAAATGACATAGTTAGTAGGTGGCAGAGTCAGAAGTCTAACTCTAGGGGTCATTATCTGGTACCCAAGCCACCAGCACTGTGTCAGGTCCCATCTTCCAGGCACTTAAAGGGGTCAGCTAAAGCAGCAGGGCATTCTGAGGCGGGGAAGAGGGAGGCACACAGCAGCGTTTTGCAAATCCTTCATCTCTGCTTGCAAGGCAGGGACACAGCCCCTTTTCCCCACCTGCACTCCCTGCATGAGGCGGAAGGAGTGAGCTGAGGTGAACCCTGCCATCAGAGACCTACATTCCAATTGTCCTTCTCTCTGGCCAGCGGCCAGATCCCCTGCGCTAGTCCGTGTCGTTTTTCTCTGAGGTATGCACAAAGGAGAGGTTACTCATGTCACATCTGTTCTTGCTTTGTGGGTCCTTTCAGAAAAAAAAAAAAAAATCCCCGACTTTATTTTCCAAGAGAGACCCTTTAAGAAGGGCCGGATGCAGGGGTGGCTGGGGGAAACCTGTGCACGTCCTTAAAAGTGATCTTTCCAGCTTGAGCCTTCATAAAGCATACCTTGGCGTTTCTGTTCAGACTCTAATGCACCCTCTGACCTCTATTCTCAGGTTTAGAATTTCAAAAACGTCACAATGTTACATTCCTTCTCTGCAAAGGAAATCAGACCTGCGTGTCTATATTACACACCCAGATGCAAAATCTTCACAGAGAGGACTGCCTTTTCTATGCTTTTTCACCGGAACAGCTTCCCACTTTAAAAGCAGCCTTGTGTTTTGGAGTCCTGGCATTTTCAGCAAAAGCCTTTCTTCTGGTTAGGGACCATGTTTGAAATGAGAAGTTTTTGTTTTTTGTTTTTTTAATGGATGGAGACATTTCCTTGATTCTTCCACATCATCTTATATTTTCTCTCTTTGAAATTACTCAAGGTACACAGCTGGAGGTGGTTATAGGCAAATTCTATGTCTGCGAATCAATTCATAATTGAAAGTAAACTAAAAAAAATAAATGTGGATAATTTTCCGGGCAAGGCCCACAGGACTCCATGAAACGGGGCAACCTGTCTGGCCGTGGGGCTGATTTCTGGAAATCTGACTTCTTTTCCTTCTCTCTTATGGCGGATTAGTGGTGATTCTGTTGGGAGCAGGTTGGCATGTGAAGAGCTCATGGCCATGCAGAGCAAGGCCCTTTATCCTCGGGGGACAGGGAGCACTGAGGAGCCCGGGGAGGAGGGCGCAGTGCGCCCTCTGTTTTCTGTTTTTAGACAGTTCGCTTCGTCTGTGTATTTCTGGCCCTGCTGGGTGTCCGTTGCGGCTCAAGCCCTCCTCTGGTTGTGGCGAGCAGGGGCTGCCCTTCACGCGGTGTGTGGGCTTCCCATTGCGGTGGCCTCTCTCGTCTCCGAGCCTGGGCTCCAGAGCACACGGGCTTCAGAAGCTGTGGTTTGCGGGCCTAGGAGCAAGGGCTTCAGCTGCTGTGGGGCAAGGGCTTAGCTGCCCCGCAGCCTGTGGAGTCGTCCCAGGCCAGAGCTTGAACCTGTGTCCCCCGCACTGGAAGGTGAATTCTTAACCACTGGACCGCTGGGGAAGTCCTGACCTCTGTTTTCATGAGGCCACCTCTGATAACTCTGGAGTGAGTGTGAGGAGATCCTGAAAGGAGGGATCAGAGAGCCGTGGAGGAAATAAGACATCACTCCCTTTCTCAGCCATGAACTGAGAGTGAAGACAGGTCTCCTTCCGGTCGGTCTTGACTGCCCTACTGGAAACAGTCTCTTGACTCTGAACTTACTGTGAAGGTGATGGAACATCCCTGCCTCATTGCCCTGGGTAGCCAGATCTCTCTCTCTCATCAGGAAGATCCCCTGGAGAAGGAAATGGTAACCCACTCCAGTGCTCTTGCCTGGAAAATCCCATGGACAGAGAAGCCTGATAGGCTACAGTCCATGGCGTGGCAAAGAGTCGGACACGACTGAGCAACTTCACTTTCACTTTTGATTTGAGGATCACTGCTTTACACTGTCGTGTGGCTTTCTGCCACACATCAGCATGAATCAGCGGCAGGCATACATATGTCCCCTTCCTCTTGAATCCCCCTCCCACCACCCCACCCTGTGGGTTGTCACAGAGCTCTGGATTTCCGGGCTCATACAGCGAATTTCCACTGGGTATCTGATTTGGCATCTTACCGTATGTTTCCATGCTGCTCTCTCAGTTTGCCCCACCCTGTCCTTCCCCCGCTGTGTCCACAGGCGGGTTCTCTGTCTGTGTCCACATTGCTTCCCCTTGCCATCTTTCTAGATTCTCTATGTGTGTGCTATATATGATATGATATTTGTTTTTCTCCTTATGACTTACTTCACTATGTATAATATGCTCGAGGTTCATCTACCTTATTAGAACTGAGTCAAATGCATTCCATTTTATGGCTGAGTAGTACTCCATTTAGTTCTATTTTTAAAGCACTTATATCTTGTCTTCCCAACTATCTATTGAAATTCTTTGTGGGCAGGAAACATGCTTTGCAATTATATATGTCCTCTTCTTTAGAGCATTGCTTTCTACTCAGGAATTATTTTTAGAGCTTCTGTTTATTTATTTTTAAAGTTTTTTTTTTTTTTAATGTGAACCATTTTTAAGTCTTCATTGAATCTGTTACGGCATTTCTTCTGTTTTATGTTTTGGTTTTTTGGCCATGAGGCATATGGGATCTTAGCTTTCCCATCAGGGATCAAACCCACACTTCCTTTACTGGAAGCAAAGTCTTAACCACTGGACTTTCAGGCAAGTCCCTGGATCTATTTTTGACAAATAAACGTTGTACATATTTAAAGTATACAATGTAATGTTTTGATGTGTGCATGGTAAAATGATTAACACAATGAAATTACCATAGCCTTTACCCTCCCCCATAGCCACCATTTTTGGTGGTGGGAAATGGGAACACTTGTGATTTACTCTCTTAGCAAATTTCAAATATACATGGTTATCAGTTGCAGTCACCAGAATGCACTCATCTTATAACTGAAAGTTTGTACCCTTCGATTAATGTCTCCTCTTCCCCCCACCCCCTAGACTCTGGTGTTCACTGTCTACTCTGCTATGAGTCTGACTTTTTTTTTTTAGATTCTACATTTAAGTAAGATAAGTATTATTTTATTTAGCAATTACTGGTAATTCTCTCATCCTCTCTCTTTCTCCTTCCCCCTTTCTCACTCTGTGAACAATTTGCATAGAACGTACTTGATGATTCATTATCAAGATACCTCTGAGGTCTTCATTTCCATTTATTTGTTCAGACAGCTCCATTCAATGGAGATGAAATGTCTGAGTTTCTATTTCTACTTTTGTGACCTCTCTTACAGGATTCATGGCAAATCATTAACCAATTTGTGCCCCAGCATTCTTGTCCGCTAAATACAATGATTAAGTTAAATACAGAGCTTAAATAAGAGCTTAAAACAATGCCTGGCATGTATAATTTGCTTTCCCTTCCCAAGTTTTCCTGCAGCCCTTCAGTCTGTCTCATGCCAATCACGTCATCACCCTTTGCCCTTTCGTCTTGTGGCAGCTGTCATCCTTACTTTCTTACATGGACACAAAATAAATCAATACAAAGCAGTTTCATCTTAAGCAAGATATGTTTGGGAAGGGATAATGTTTTGGTGAATTGTACCACCTGATTTTGACAGTTGATTAAAATATGGTGCCATGTCTTCATTTTCTGAACCAGAAACTTAGACATGTTTGTATCCTGCAGCAATTTGAAAACAAGTTGATCTTCACGAAATAGGATATGGTTTACCCAAAGAGAGGACAATTGGAAAGAGAGTTATGGAGTGCCATTCATCATGTATTCCTCCGTCAGGGTAACCCAGAGAATGTCTGCATGGGTTCATTTATTGAGCATCCATTTATCAAATATTTTTTTTAATTTAAATTTATTTTAATTGGAGGCTAATTACTTTACAATATTGTATTGGTTTTGCCATACATCCGTATGAATCTGCCACGGGTATACACGTGTTCCCAGTCCTGAAACCACCACCCCTCACCCTCCCTCCCCATACCATCCCTCTGGGTCATCCCAGTGCACCAGCCCCTTTGAGGCTCCTGACTCAGCAGTGAGTGCCACAGGTGACTTTAAGATGAAAGATAGCGTCTTTAATCCAAAGGTTTCCATCCAGTAAAGAAGACAGCTGCATGAAAGGCAAATGACAGTGCAGTGGAAGGGTTTTCTGCTGTGGACACAGGATGCTCTGAGAACACAAGACAGAAAATTTGACACCAAGGAAGTCTCCCAGTGGGTGTGATGAGAATATGAATGGAGGCAATAATACCTCCTGCAGGGTCAGCACTGAGAGGACCCTTACAGGCCCTGTGGCCCCAGCTGTCCTGCTGAAGACCAAAGGCAACAAAAGGCTAGAGAGACACCCAGGAATTACCCAAGAAATACCCAGGAATTACCCAAGAAATACCCAAAAAAGAAATACCCAAGAATCAGCCAACAAATGCCCAAGAAATTCCCTAAAAATGCAAGAGATTTGTATTTTTGTACAAATCCTATGACATCTTCCAGGAAGCTGGAATGAGGAGGATCTTCTCAATTAACACCTAAGTCTGTGGGGTGTGGGCAGGTGTTACAGATCGGGTTCTCTGGACAGACACTGAGGTGGAGTTTAGAACACAAGGTGCTTCTTGGGGATTGACGCCTGTGAAAGGAGGAGGAAGGTGTGAGTGTGGGACAGAGAGAGAGAAGTCTCCACCAGGCCCCAGAGGAGCTTGTCCGAGTGTCTCCCATGAGACCAAAATGGGAAGACGTAATACGCGCCTGGCTCAGTCTCTGGGTGTGGACTCTCCCAGGAGGGTCCACTTCCTGTGAGGCAGTTCTCTGCAGTCAAGATGGCCTTGGGGTTGCCAGCAGTAGGATGCTCTCTGCCAGCTCCATCAGTGGTCCCTGGTAGCCTGACCTTCCTTAAAAGGGGACCGGGAGAGCACACCTCTATGCCTACTAGAACTGAACTGGATTCAAGTAATATTTACTGAAGACTTACTATGTACCAGACAGTGTGTCTAGCCATTTTACATACATTATCTCATTCAAGTCTCCAAGTCTTTCATGGGAAAAGGTCATTATGCCATCTGTAAATTCACAAATGAGTGGGCTAGCCTCTTCCTAGCTATGAAAATGTCAGTAGCAAAACCCCCTTCAGGTGAGCCTCCCAGGGAATCTGGGGCATATGCTAACATCATCTGTTTCTGAAATCAGCAACAGCCGTTACAGCAAACATGTATCTTAGGAGAGAGCTGAGATGGAATCAGGTTATGGTTTTGTTTAAGATAAACTATTAAATCTGAGTCAAAGGGGCAAATGTCCCTGTCAATTCCATTTCCTCCCTGAGGAGTTTACAGTGATCACCAAGGAAACAGACCATTTTTATCATGCAGATATAAGTTCCAACTTTGGGAAGAGACCCCTACGAAGGGCCACCCTAATCCCTCCCTCCAGTTCTGCAGCCTTGTCTATAATGTTCTGGACAAGAGATCCCTCTAGGTCATCACAGAGCACTGGGCTGAGCTCCCTGAGCTACACAACAGCTTCCCCCCAGCTGTCTGTTTAAACATGGTGGTGTATACATGTCAACGTGGCTCTCTCAATTCGTCCCATCCTCTTCTTCCCCTACACCCTCCCCGCCCCACTCATGTCCGCTCTTCCATTTTCTGTGTCTGTGTCTCTTTTCCTGCCCTGCACTGAATACTTCTGCATTGAATGAAGATGGACACTCATAGCCTCATAGCATAGCCACTCCTGATCATGGTTCTGCTACTCTATGGAGTCACACAGACGAAAATCAACTTTCTCTTCCCTTTGGCTGTCTTTGAAGGTAAGTGAGAGCGGCTTTCATGCAAACTTCTTTCCCCCAGTTGCTAACCCTGACTCTGGCCCTGACTCTGACCTTCATTTACTCACTCAATGCTCTCAGTTTCCTTCTTCGTTCCTATGATGGATATAGGTATATTCACCTAATAGGACTGTGGGCTTCAATAAAACTGTGCCTGTACATGGTATTGCTGCTGCTGCTAAGCTGCTTCAGTTGTGTCCAGCTCTGTGCGACCCCATAGACGGCAGCCCATCAGGCTCTCCCGTCCCTGGGATTCTCCAGGCAAGAACACTGGAATGGGTTGCCATTTCCTTCAACAATGTGCGAAAGTGAAAGTGAAGCCCCTTAGTTGTGTCCGACTCCCAGTGATCCCATGGACTGCAGCCTACCAGGCTCCTCCGTCATGGGATTTTCCAGGCAAGAGTACTGGAGTGAGGTGCCATTGTCTTCTCCGATACATGGTAAGCACTCAATAAACAAGAGTCACTATCATCACTGTCATTAGTTTAACACTTGTGCTTAGTGGCTCAGTCATGTCCAACTCTTCGCAACCCCCATGGACTGTAGCCCCCCAGGCTCCTCTGTGCATGGGGACTCTCCAGGCCAGAATACTGCAGTGGATTGCCACGCCCTTCTCCAGGGGATCTTCCCAACCCAGTGAATGAACCCAGGTCTCCGGCATGGCAGGCAGATTCTTTACTGTCTGAGCCACCAAGGAAGCAAGTCTTACATGTATACGCATGGTGATCCTGATGTTGAATGAATTAGAGAGCATGATAATTTAATTTATATGAACACAATTCTTCAGTTACAAAGATTATTTATTTCATTTATGGCTTTTTTTTTTTAATGGAATCTGTGGTGGATCCAGCTATGGTGCTCCATCTCTGGGTATGTAAGATTGCTTATGGGGTTACAAGAACTCCCTGTATTCTACTGCTTTCTAATTGACATATTTAAATGCATTGGATAAGTTGAATTCATATCCCTGTGTAGAGTAGAAGGAAAATGAGACTTGGAGTGATGACCTCCGGCTAAGTCACACTCACGCACATGTCAGAGCCAGTACTTAAATTTAGCAGTGCTCTTTCTTGTATACTGGGCTTCCCTGGTGGCTCAGCTGGTGAAGAATCTGCCTGCAATGCGGGAGACCTGGGTTTGATCCCTGATTTGGGAAGATGCCATGGAGAAGTGAACGGCTGCCCACTCTGATACTCTGGCCTGGAGAGTTCCATGGACAGAGGAGCCTGGTGAGCTACAGTTCATGGAGTCGCAAAGAGTCGGATATGGCTGAGCAACTTTCACTTTTCTTGTACACCAGGGACACTTCATAATAAGTGGCTTGTGGTCTTCTTGGAAAATGCTATGGATGCCCTTCCTAGTGCTAGAGGAACTCACACACACACATTCATTTTTGTTTAATTGCAGAAGATATATATACCCTAAAATGAAAATTCCTCACTCAAAGACACTATGATTGATAGCCTTAGTAATTCTGAAATCAAGCTAGTAGGGAATCATTCCTGTGCTCTGTCTCCTGGGTAGTCAGAGTAGAATTGGTGAAGAAAAGACTAAATGAGTGGTGAATCCATTGTAAGATAGTCAGTGGAAAATTTCACATCTCTTCTATATTAGGAGAGGCTAATATTCTTGGAATAAAGAATGAAATCAGGGACACTCAGAACAGAGCTCCTAATTTTAAGACTAATGCATGTTCTATTAGCTGCATATGTCAGAACACTCTGATTCATAACTCTGTGAGGCCCAGAGCGATCTGTCCCAAGGGATAGCAGAAATAGAAAAGAAAAAAAAAATGATGCTTTGTGATGTCTTTGGCCAGGCCTAGACACATGGAAATATTTGTTTATTTCATATGACCTGCAGTTATTTTAGCTATCTAATTTTCTTCATATAAACCCACTGCTGCCGCTGCTGCTAAGTCGCTTCAGTCATGTCTGACTTACACTGTCATTAGTTTAACACTTGTGCTTAGTGGCTCAGTCATGTCCAACTCTTCGCAACGCCCATGGACTGTAGCCCCCCAGGCTCCTCTGTGCATGGGGACTCTCCAGGCCAGAATACTGCAGTGGATTGCCACGCCCTTCTCCAGGGGATCTTCCCAACCCAGTGAATGAACCCAGGTCTCCGGCATGGCAGGCAGATTCTTTACTGTCTGAGCCACCAAGGAAGCAAGTCTTACATGTATACGCATGGTGATCCTGATGTTGAATGAATTAGAGAGCATGATAATTTAATTTATATGAACACAATTCTTCAGTTACAAAGATTATTTATTTCATTTATGGCTTTTTTTTTTAATGGAATCTGTGGTGGATCCAGCTATGGTGCTCCATCTCTGGGTATGTAAGATTGCTTATGGGGTTACAAGAACTCCCTGTATTCTATTGCTTTCTAATTGACATATTTAAATGCATTGGATAAGTTGAATTCATATCCCTGTGTAGAGTAGAAGGAAAATGAGACTTGGAGTGATGACCTCCGGCTAAGTCACACTCACGCACATGTCAGAGCCAGTACTTAAATTTAGCAGTGCTCTTTCTTGTATACTGGGCTTCCCTGGTGGCTCAGCTGGTGAAGAATCTGCCTGCAATGCGGGAGACCTGGGTTTGATCCCTGATTTGGGAAGATGCCATGGAGAAGTGAACGGCTGCCCACTCTGATACTCTGGCCTGGAGAGTTCCATGGACAGAGGAGCCTGGTGAGCTACAGTTCATGGAGTCGCAAAGAGTCGGATATGGCTGAGCAACTTTCACTTTTCTTGTACACCAGGGACACTTCATAATAAGTGGCTTGTGGTCTTCTTGGAAAATGCTATGGATGCCCTTCCTAGTGCTAGAGGAACTCACACACACACATTCATTTTTGTTTAATTGCAGAAGATATATATACCCTAAAATGAAAATTCCTCACTCAAAGACACTATGATTGATAGCCTTAGTAATTCTGAAATCAAGCTAGTAGGGAATCATTCCTGTGCTCTGTCTCCTGGGTAGTCAGAGTAGAATTGGTGAAGAAAAGACTAAATGAGTGGTGAATCCATTGTAAGATAGTCAGTGGAAAATTTCACATCTCTTCTATATTAGGAGAGGCTAATATTCTTGGAATAAAGAATGAAATCAGGGACACTCAGAACAGAGCTCCTAATTTTAAGACTAATGCATGTTCTATTAGCTGCATATGTCAGAACACTCTGATTCATAACTCTGTGAGGCCCAGAGCGATCTGTCCCAAGGGATAGCAGAAATAGAAAAGAAAAAAAAAATGATGCTTTGTGATGTCTTTGGCCAGGCCTAGACACATGGAAATATTTGTTTATTTCATATGACCTGCAGTTATTTTAGCTATCTAATTTTCTTCATATAAACCCACTGCTGCCGCTGCTGCTAAGTCGCTTCAGTCATGTCTGACTTTGTGCCACCCCATAGATGGCAGCCCACTAGGCTCCCCCGTCCCTGGGATTCTCCAGGCAAGAACACTGCAGTGGGTTGCCACTTCCTTCTCCAGTGCATGAAAGTGAAAAGTGAAAGTGAAGTCGCTCAATCGTGTCTGACTCTTAGCGACCCCATGGACTGCAGCCCACCAGGCTCCTCCATCCATGGGATTTGCCAGGCAAGAGTGCTGGAGTGGGTGCCATTGCCTTCTCTGTTAGAATTATCTAAATCAAAGGCATTTGTTCTCTTTCTCAGACTATGATTGAGAACTTCTCAGTTCTAGCTGTCTCTCTTCCTGTCTCCAGATCTTCCCACTCTCTTATATATCTTCCATCTAAGTCTTGCCCAAACTCAGGACCTCTAACACAGTTTCAGTCTTTGGAACTGGTTAAAAACACAGGTTCCTATGCTAGTGGGGAAATGGGAGGAAGGGATAGTTAGGGAATTTGGGATAGACATAAACCCTCCAGTATATTTAAAATGGATAATCAACAAGTCCTACCGTATGGCACAGGGAACTCTGCTCAATGTTATTTGGCAGCCTGGATGAGACAGCAGTTGAGGGATACATGTAGATATATGACTGAGTTCCTTTGCTATCCACCTGAAACTATCACAACATTGTTAATTGGCTCTACTTCAAAATAAAATAAAATAAACACCTTAAAAAGTACAGGTTTCTCACCATCAAAACTCAGGTTAACATAAAGTTTGGCAGTGAGTCCAGGCATCTACATTTATAAGTAGTTGCTTCACAGTTTCTGTGACTTATTCATGTTTGAGAACCTTCTCTAAGGCATACCAGTCAGCTCTGTACAGCTCTCTAACCTGGAATATAACGTGCTAGCTGTCCACAGTAGCTCTTTTGCATCATGAAAATCTTAGCACGACTATCTAGGCTTTTCATGAGTTTCCACAAGAAGTCCTACCACAGCCAGCGTTTTTCATTTCTTAGACATTTTACTGAAGATTTATGAGGTTCTGAGAAAGAGAAATGCAGTATGGCCGTGGCTTTTCACTTAGAACAACCCATTAGATATATCTCCTTTCCTAAGGGTCTCCTCACCCCAGCCCTATCTAGGTCACACCCATCTCTTGAGGCTAAGTTTCCTGCCAAGCATTGCCAAGCTTTTCTCTGGTCTTCCTCTCTCCTTAATTATGCAGTGAAAGTGAAAGTCTCTTAGCCGTGTCTCACTCTTTGTGACCTCATGGATCATGCTGTCCATGGAATTCTCCAGTCCAGAATACTGAAGTGGGTAGCCTTTCTCTTCTCCAGGGGATCTTCCCAAACCAGGGATCGAACCCAGGTCTCCACATTGCAGGTGGATTCTTTACCAGCTGAGCCACAAGGGAAGCCCATAATCATGCAGAGTAGACTCTTTTTTCCTTACTTGGAGTCAGCCAGAGATGAGTCCCGCTATAAAGGGCATCTTTTAAAAAAAGAAGGGGTCTCCCTTCCCAAAAGCAATTCATGTATCAATTGTCCTGAGGACACAAATCTCTCCAACTCATTACAAGTCTACTGTGGTTATGTCCTTCACCTGCCTTATACCTTCCAGTGTCCCACCATAGATAAATGGTTGATTCTTACCTGTGCTTGCATGTTACATTTAGCTAGAAAGTTAGAAATTAAAATACTGATGTCTGGGCTTCAATATGGACCATTAAAGAAATTTCTGATGATGAGGCCCCAGTGGAGATAATTTTTAAATGTTCCCCAGGTGATTTTTATGTACAGCCAGGGTTGATAACTACTAATTTAAAAACTCCAGAAACCTGAACTGGCCTGGGTTTCCTTGCATAATCCAGCCGTAACTTTCACTTCTCATTTTATATCTGTTGTGCTGTTTCATCACATTTTATGTATCAGTTAAAACTCTAGAAGGCCTCCTACTTGAACTTTCAAATGTCAATTAAAATGCTTCCATTAAGCCACCCCACTATGAGGAAGCAACCTCCTCTTCTGACCCCTCCAGCTCTTTGATTTTATTTATGCTACACTCATCACAAGCCTGTTCTATCTCATATTAAATCTTTCATATTTGTGCACCTTCCTCTCCATTAACTCATCAGCATTCTTTATTATAAGGCATTAAAATTAGCATTTTTCTATTCTCATTGCTATATTAATACAACCTGAATTTGATGAATAGTCTTTATTAGTGGGAAATTCAAACATCCACCATGCTACATTTACAAGACTTAGTTTCCTGTGCCTCACAAGAGACAGCAAAATTAGATGTAAAAATGGTGAAATCCAAAACAGGTGACTTCAAAATTGACAGAGATCTTTAAACATTAGAGCTGAAAGGACCTTAGAGATCACTTACTTTATAACTTTACCTAGATCAATAAAACAAAGATCGGTGAGGGGAAGGAAATTCCTAAGCTCATGCAGGCAGTTAGTAGAGAGCTGGGATGAGACTCCAGGTGATCCTGGTAAACACCATGGTACTCTCTACTTTACCAGGTCAAATCATTTTCATTAAAAACATCCATAAACAGAGTTACTTCACAACCCAAGAAATTTTATTCTGAAAGCAACTAGATGACTTCATACTCTGCCAGAGATGGCTGAAGAAAAGTCAGTTTTGAGACCAGAAACAGCTACAGGTTCTCTGTCCCTCTTATGAGCCTCACTGAGCATCCCAATGTACTTTGCATAAAATCTTGCCATTGCTAACAGCTTAATTCATCACAAACACATCTGAATGCATTAAGTAAACATGAGTCAAGACTCCAGCTTAAGTGGGTGCTTTGGAACCTATCCTCGGAACTCAGATGGGTTTTCACGGGTTGTGATCCAGGGACGTGATTTAGCATAAAGAAAATGAGAATAATTAGAGTTCTCTAAGTCCCAAGCATGATGCTACATGCTCTAAGGAAAACCAAGGTATTTATGTCATGATAAGTGCCGTCTTAAAACTTCTAATATAATTTGGTGATGACCAATATGAATATTTAATTGCTCTAAAATAAGGCCAGCTGACAAGTAAAAGAATAAATTGCCTATGGATGCAAAGTGAAGAAAAATATCTGCTATTTAAAGCCAAAACTGTCTTCTGATGAGGTGTTGTTTAGTCACTAAGTTGGGTTTGACTCTTGCAGTCCCATGGACTGTGACTCACCAGACTCCTCTGTCCACGGGATTTTTCAGGCAAGAATACTGGAGTGGTTTGCCATCTCCTTCTCTAGGGGATTTTCCCGACCCAGGGATCAAACCCACGTCTCCTGCATTGGCAGGAGGGCTCGTTATCACTGAGCTACCAGGGAAGCCCTCTCAAGAGAGCAGACTCTGCCAAATGAGGGATGTTTCAGTTGTTCTGAGCACCTTACTGAGTATAGTTATACTAAAAGTTCTGGAGCTGAATTCAGGGATAAGAACTATGAAGAACCAAATCAGTTTTGGTGGAGAGAAACATTCTTATCTAGAGCTCTTTACTTCACAATTTCCGTCTTTTGGGAGCCTTATCAGAAGTCCTAGAACCTGCTTTATTTTCCCTCTAAGTATTGGATTGCCATATGAACCCAGAGGAGCAACGTGGTGGAGCCGTTAGTTCAGACTGTAAATAAAACAATAGCATTTGAGATGGAGATTGCTCTGTGTTATAAATCCAGTGCACCAAATTAGTGCTTAAATTATCCTAGGATTCCCCAGGTGCACTCACCAAGTATCTTACCAAGGAAGGGTTTTCTTACTTACATGCCATTTCTCCCTCTTGATGGTTGTTGGGTTTATGATGCATTATATGTTATGATCTCTCAGTAGAAGTCTTTGCCTCACACGCTGGCCTTTAGTCGTGACTGAAAGCACTATGGAAATTGTTGGTTTTTTTCCCTACTATTATCATTTATCTTTTCCTTTACTGCCCTAAAGAGGTGCTACCATGACTCTTAGCAATGCAGGGCTGCTTTCCTTGCCTGGGCCTGGGTTTCAGCATGCCAATGTAGGATATTAGGCTGAGGCTAAATTACCCCATTTCTTTAAAAACTGACACATAAAACGTATTTCACATGGCAGCATCAACCAGATCCTATCTGACCAACCCCCACCTCCTCATTGATATTTATGGAGAAACAGAGCTATTGTTGGCTGGTTGCAGAGAGAAAAGTGTCTTTGTCTTATAATTGATATCCTAAAATTCTATAAACATCATGCTCTCTAGAGAGCTATATTTTAGATCCGAATGAGCTCATGTTTTGTACACAAATTTTAGGGACACTTCAAGAGGATTTGGAGTTCTGGATAAAAGGCAGGCTTCCGAACATCAGATATTCAAGACTGGGTGTTTGATTTTCTGTGTCCTTATGAAAGCAACTTCAAATACCAGGATTTGAATCAGATATCTCAGAAGGCTATGTTCAATACCTTGAAATGAAATAGAATAGTGTATTTTGCATTGAAAATTCCACAGCCCAAGAAACTTTACTCAAAAAACAACTAGATGGTATCATTCTCTCTCTGCCTTGGGTGGCTGAGGAAAAGTCAATTTTGATGTAAGAAACAGCTACAAGTTCTTTGTCCCTGTTATAACCATCACCAAGCATCCCAATACATTTTACAGGAAATCCTGCCATTGATACAGCCTAATGTATCACAAACACATCTGAATGGATTAAGTAAACATGAGTCAAAACTCCACCTTAACTGTGGTTTACGTACAAATTACCCCAAAAAATAATTGAAACCCAGATTTTTGGACCCCCAATCAAAAAGATTCTGATTCAGTGGGTCTGGGGTGAGGCCCAAGAATTTGTTTTTCTTGGAAACCCTTAGATTATGTAGATGTGCCAATTCACATATACAAATTATGGCATAGACTATTTAAGTTTGGTGACAAAATATAAGATGGCCCTTCTTTTTCAAATACATATTATTTATTTTCATAATCTTCAGCATATGTAGAACCTTTTTACAAGGGTTGCCTTTTTCAGTTGCTCAAATTAGTATATACAAGCCTCTAGGATTTTGCAACTGTTTCATATAGAAACTCTTTATATATTGTGGCTCATTTTTCAAGCCTTGGTTTAAAGGACATTGTTTTGAAAAACCTGTCTTCACTTCTTTGTATTGCTGAGTTCCTTCTACTGCATTCCTATAGCATCCTGCTGCTGCTGCTGCTGCTGCTAAGTCATTTCAGCCGAGTCCGACTCGCTGCGACACCATAGACGGCAGAAACACCTGTAAAGAACAGAGGGGAGCAGGACCAGATAGAGGAGTCAACTGTAACTTGATAACATGAGGACGAACTGAAACTCAGCCCTCTGAAAGTGGTCAGAAACAGAGGGACAATCACCTCCCTTTGTATCCCCTTCTATTTTTACCTGTTAACCAAATGTTCACAAGATTGGCTGAAATGATGATGCTTTGGGGTAGATTCCTATCAATCAGTGTGGTTTGGGGAATAAAGATGTCAAGGCTGAAATATATTGAGTACTATATTGTAGGTCACATATGCACTTTATTTATCAACATAGTTTTATGGGGTTCATTTTATAAGATAGATATGAGATAAATACCTCGTATTAGGTAAAAAAAAAAATGAGATTAACAAAGGTCAGAAATGTTTTGAGAATCTCATGCATCTATTGTACCAAGCATAATAACTAAAAATTTAAAACTAAGTTTGTCTCATAGCATAACAGCCAGTGGTTTTAAGTGAAATCAGTGGTCAAATGGTGAAGAGACTTGAAACCATTCTCAGTGGGAAATAGAAAAAGAACCAGGGAGTGGTTAACAAGAAGAAGAAGTTCAGGCTTCTGATAGAAAGAGAGTTATGATCAACATCTTGAAATCTTTGCAAGGCTATCGTCTGCATAGAGAGATCCCGTTGAGAAGAACCAGGCTTGTGGCAAGTCAATTGGAGCCAAATGTTAGGACTGACATTCTGAAGACTGGGATTGTTGAAAGCTGTGGCAGGGATGCCTGGGGGAGCAATAGTCATGTAATTGTTAAGCCCTTGTTTTCATGCACAGGAAACCCGACTGGGAACATATTATGAGCATCTGCTTGATAAACTTATGGTTTGATGAGAGCCTCACTGCTGTGGACACTATCTGGACATTACATGGTAGCCTGGCGGGTAGAGGAACTAAGTATCCAATGAGAATAGCCAAAGCCAGCATTTCCAAACCGTATTCTGCAAAGTGCAAGTGTTTCCCAGTGTGTCAATACGGGGCCTGGAGGAAAATGGCTCTGCAGTCAAATGAGTTAGGGAAACAATTAAAATCAAATGTATTTATATGTAGAATTTTTAAAAAATGGTACAGATAAACCTATTTACAGGACAGGCATAAAGATGCAGAAGTAGATAGCAGACACGTGGACACAGGAGGGAGAAGGGAAGAGGGAGGTGAATTGGGGGAGTAGCGTACACACTGCTGTGTGTAAAATAGACAGCGCTTGTGAAGTTGTTACACAGCACAGGGAGACCACCTCCGCGCTCTGTGATGACCTGAGGGGTGGGATGGGGGTGGGATGGGAGAGGGAGATTGAAAAGGGAGGGGATATATGTATACAAGTAGCTGATGCTCTTTGTTGAATAGCAGAAACTAACACAACATTGTAAAGCAATTATACTCCAATTATGCTGTAATAAAACTGAAACTCAGCCCTCTGAAAGTGGTCAGAAACAGAGGGACAATCACCTCCCTTTGTATCCCCTTCTATTTTTACCTGTTAACCAAATGTTCACAAGATTGGCTGAAATGATGATGCTTTGGGGTAGATTCCTATCAATCAGTGTGGTTTGGGGAATAAAGATGTCAAGGCTGAAATATATTGAGTACTATATTGTAGGTCACATATGCACTTTATTTATCAACATAGTTTTATGGGGTTCATTTTATAAGATAGATATGAGATAAATACCTCGTATTAGGTAAAAAAAAAAATGAGATTAACAAAGGTCAGAAATGTTTTGAGAATCTCATGCATCTATTGTACCAAGCATAATAACTAAAAATTTAAAACTAAGTTTGTCTCATAGCATAACAGCCAGTGGTTTTAAGTGAAATCAGTGGTCAAATGGTGAAGAGACTTGAAACCATTCTCAGTGGGAAATAGAAAAAGAACCAGGGAGTGGTTAACAAGAAGAAGAAGTTCAGGCTTCTGATAGAAAGAGAGTTATGATCAACATCTTGAAATCTTTGCAAGGCTATCGTCTGCATAGAGAGATCCCGTTGAGAAGAACCAGGCTTGTGGCAAGTCAATTGGAGCCAAATGTTAGGACTGACATTCTGAAGACTGGGATTGTTGAAAGCTGTGGCAGGGATGCCTGGGGGAGCAATAGTCATGTAATTGTTAAGCCCTTGTTTTCATGCACAGGAAACCCGACTGGGAACATATTATGAGCATCTGCTTGATAAACTTATGGTTTATGAGAGCCTCACTGCTGTGGACACTATCTGGACATTACATGGTAGCCTGGCGGGTAGAGGAACTAAGTATCCAATGAGAATAGCCAAAGCCAGCATTTCCAAACCGTATTCTGCAAAGTGCAAGTGTTTCCCAGTGTGTCAATACGGGGCCTGGAGGAAAATGGCTCTGCAGTCAAATGAGTTAGGGAAACAATTAAAATCAAATGTATTTATATGTAGAATTTTTAAAAAATGGTACAGATAAACCTATTTACAGGACAGGCATAAAGATGCAGAAGTAGATAGCAGACACGTGGACACAGGAGGGAGAAGGGAAGAGGGAGGTGAATTGGGGGAGTAGCGTACACACTGCTGTGTGTAAAATAGACAGCGCTTGTGAAGTTGTTACACAGCACAGGGAGACCACCTCCGCGCTCTGTGATGACCTGAGGGGTGGGATGGGGGTGGGATGGGAGAGGGAGATTGAAAAGGGAGGGGATATATGTATACAAGTAGCTGATGCTCTTTGTTGAATAGCAGAAACTAACACAACATTGTAAAGCAATTATACTCCAATTATGCTGTAATAAAAACAAAACAAAAATCTTTTATGCTAGACTTTTCAGAACTTTGTACAAAGACATTATGGATCTCTAATATAGTAAGCACTGATTCATAAACTTGTTTAGGAAACTCCCTTTCCCTGGAAACCTACTAATATCCAGTTGGGTTAGTGGTGGTGAAATGATGACCTCTGAACTTCTGTCTCATCCTGGAATTCTACAATTCCTCAAGCACCAAGTGAGTCAAGCAACTTAGAATTTAGTACTAATCTTGGAACAAAGTCACTGTGTCTTATTAAACAATTTCCTTCCTGTTTCTGAGCCTCAGCTTAGTGTCTCTGGCTGAAAAAAAACTGCTGAGTTCTCACCCTCAACATTTTGCAGTTTTATGGAGGCTTCAGGGCATCAAGGAGGAGCTTCACCCTTGACAGTTCTCCAGGGCCTTCCTTTTTCTAATGCCAGTGAATTTCTAACCTGGTGCTCTGAGTGAGTGCATAGTGTTTCCTGGTTCCTATTCTGCTGGAGAGCAGCTTGGGGACGGAAAGCCAAAAGGACCTCCCATTCTGAAGGTTTCCAAATTGGTTTTGCAGACCTCAGCAATTCAGAGTCTTTGAGGACACTGCAGAGATGTGCAGTTCTGCGGTTGACCCCTCTCAAACAGTACATAATTCTGAAAAACTTGGAGCTCCTCCATAAAGCCATATTTCAGTTGCACATTTTAGGCATGAGATTTCAGCCAAAAGCCATAATATAACACTGCCGAGGATCTTTTTCTTTTCTTGCAAAAATATGCATTTGGACAAAACTTAGGAACCTAAAATTACAGGAATCGAATGTACCTTCTGTGTTAACCAAAGTGCTGCAGATCAAATGATAAATCACAGAAATGTACAGATTCTTAGCCCAAAGTCCTATCTAAGACTTGGATCTTCCTCATATCTCTGTGGGGTCATTGCTTGACTTACTGATCATACTTATTTTGAAAACATGCAGTTTCTGAAGCTGACCTATCAAAGTCATACATCTTACCATTAGGAAGGTCTCTCTTGTCTTAAAAGTGTGCCTTCTGTTTTTCCTATCTGTATTCCCTGCTCACTATTTGGAGGATCCAAAGGAAGAAAAATCTCACTGTCAGTGTCTAAAGTGACCCTGAATATTAAAGGTAAAAAAGATGATCTACCATGTATAAAGATATAAATAACCTATTCCTTCATTGGAAGTAACATGAACAAGCAAAATAGAGCAACGTTTTTGAATTCAAAAAGCCTTGCAGTTCCAGTAAAACCAACCATGAAATGAAAAAAAATGCTTGCTCTTTGGAAGGAAAGCTATATCAAACTTAGACAATGTATTAAGAAGCAGAGACATCACTTTGCCAACAAAGGTCCATATAGTCAAAAAAAAAATTATTAGTGAAGTTGCTCAGTCGTGTCTGACTCTTAGCGACCCCGTGGACTGTAGCCTACCAGGCTCCTCTGTCCATGGGATTTTCCAGGCAATAGTCTTGGAGTGGATTGCCATTTCCTTCTGCAGGGGATCTTCCCAACCCAGGGATCGAACCCAGGTCTCTCGCATTGTAGACAGACGCTTTACCGTCTGCGCCACCAGGGAAGTCCGGTAGCCAGGTACAGATGTGAGATTTGGGCCATAAAGAAGTCTGAGCATCAGAGAACTGATCCTTTAGAATTATGGTGCTAGAGAAGGCTTTTGAGAATCCTTTGGCCTGCAAGGAGATCAAACCAGTCAATACTAAAGGAGATCAACGCTGAATCTTCATTAGAAAGATTGATGCTGAAGTTGAAGCTCCAATTCTTTGGCCACATAATATGAAGAGCCAACTCATTGGAAAAGGACCCTGATGCTGGGAAAGACTGAAGGCAGAAGAAAAAGAGGAAGGCAGAGGATGAGATGGCTAGATGGCATCACTGACTCGATGGCCGTGAGTCTGAGCAAACTCAAACTTTCACTACCTGGAAGATAGTGAAGGACAGGGAGCCTGGTGTGCGGCAGTCCGTGGGGTCACAGAAAGTCAGACACAGCTGAACAACTGAACAACAACAAAGCCTTTTATGGGCACACCAGTGACCTTGAACTGTTTAATGCCCATGAGCCCCAGCTTCTTCATTTTTAATTAATGGGCAATAATGACTATATCACAGGATCATCACGAGGATGAATGAGAGGAAGCACATGAAGCCTTTGCTCTGGTGAGCCATCTTCTTTTTCCCACTCTGCATCGCTTTTCTTCTCTCTTTACAAACCTGATAGGATATAATATGACTTCATGCCCCTTTATCATGCAGGGCTTCTGCTTGTTTCCCAGGAAGCTCAGGCATCTGGAGGGAAAAAGAGTTCCAAGTAAATTGCAAAGCTGGAATCTCATCACCATGACTTCGGCCATCACACTTCTATTAAATGACACTGCCCTGTAATATTAAAGCATCTCATTTCTCTTCGAGCATTGTCATGCAGACCAGAGAGAAAAGACCTTGACTTGTTTTCTGTACAATGTTAATACACGTGAGCGTGCGCTGGAGGAAGTCAAAGCAGGCAGCATGCTTGGACAATAACTCATTTCCTTAAGGATTATTTCATTATGCTCTCAGTGTTTGGAAATGCCAGTAGCTGCAGATGCAGTATGATTACACTGTCTTTTTCATTTCAATTATTCTTTAGGAAGGGTGATCATTTTTCATTATGGAGAAAAAACTTGTATAGTCTGGACTGAGATAACAGAACAAAACAACAAAACACCATCCCTCTGCGAGGTCTGACGTCAGATTTAATCACACTGAAGCAGTGGAGGTTGCTGAACCAGGATGCAGGGAGCTGGGTCTGGCCCTGCTCTGCTTTAAATTGACATGTGGCTTTGGGAAGCCAAAGTTTAGCCTTTTGTGATCCTCTGTGTCTCTCACTGGATCATTAGGGGGTAGGGCCAGGTGACGCTTAGAGAAAATTCCACCTTTTCTCATTTCTAGTGTTTATGATCAAAGAAGGCAATGGCACCCACTCCAGTCCTCTTGCCTGGAAAATCCCATGGACGGAGGAGCCTGGTGGGCTGCAGACTATAGGGTCGTTACGAGTCAGATACGACTGATCCACTTCACTTTGACTTTTCACTTTCATGCATTGGAGAAGGAAATGCAACCCACTCCAGTGTTCTTGCCTGGAGACTCCCAGGGACGGGGAGCCTGGTGGGCTGCCGTCTATGGGGTCACACAGAGTCAGACACGACTGAAGTGACTTAGCAGCAGCAGTAGCAGCAACAGTGTTTATAATAGGAAAGAACCAAATCAGAGGAGTTACATTCAATGGCTAATCCAAGAAGCTTCCCACACAAGGGAGCCAAAAATACCCATCCAATCTAGAGAGACGCAGAGACAGCAGGTCGGGGTGGGAGGTGGGGGGCAGCGCGTGGGGCGGGAAGGGAGGAGGGCTGGATGCCAGAGAGGCACTTGTTACCTGTTTCTAATCTGAGAGAAAACAAAGCAACTTGCCCAAGATCTTTGCAAAACAAATTACCCTCCAGTCAAGAGCCAGAAGGTCTGTCTCTTGCCTCCCAGGCCAGATGTCTTTGCTCTACCCCTCTGCCCCAGGAAATCACTCAGATATGGTCTCCAGGATGTCTCATCTGTCTACACTTCTGCACTGGTTCGAAGTCAAGAGTTCGAAAATGCCTGGATGGCATTCATACCATGGTTTCAGTTGCTGTGCTGAAACCAAAAACGATGCTTTGAAATTTAGCTCTACCATTAGATAGCTTTTATATTTGAGAGTTAAACATAACTCTTTTAAAATTTACTTTTAATTGCAGGATAATTGCTTTACAAGGTTGTATCGGTTTCTGCCATACAGCAACATGAATCAGCCATAAATGTACATATGCCCCCTCCCTCTTGAACCTCCCTTCCCACTGCCTACCCCATCCTACCCCTCTAGGTTGTCACAGAGCACCATACTGAGCTCCTGGTGTTATTCAGTAGCTTCCCATTATCCCTCTCTCTTGCATGTGGTCAGTGCTGCCTTCTCACCTAGCCCCACTCTCTCCTTCCCTTGCTGTGTCCACAAGCCTGTTCTCTATGTCTGCGTCACTATTCCAGCCTGCAAACAGCTTCATCAGTGCCATTTGTCCAGATTATATATATGTGTGTGTGTGTGTGCATGCATTAATATGCAACATTTGTTTTTTTTTTTCTTTCTGACTTACTTCACTCTGTATAATAGGCTCTAGATTCATCCACCTCATTAAAATAGACTCAAATCAATTCCTTTTCATGGCTGAGTAATATTCCATTGTATATATGTACCACAACTTCTTTATCCATTCATCTATTGGTGGGCATCTAGGTTGGTTCGGTCACATGAGTGTATGTTCCTCGGTTCGTTGTCTCGTCACAACGAAGACTTGGAGTGTCGGACGTTAAAGCCCCCTCGGTGTGTCACAGCTCTCGGGTCTTGGATAGACCGTGTGATAGCTCTCAGGTTGCGAATGGACCGTGTTACAGCTCTTAGACAAATCAGTGTTACAGCTCAGTGTTACAGCTCTATTTTATTTAGAAGATAGCAGGAAAATCCATCTTCAAGGCATGAGGGTGCATAGATCTAAAGACACGAGAAGAGCGCCCCAGCGTGCGGGAGAGAGAGAAGAGAGAGCGAGCAGGCTCTGGCTCCTCTATTTGTCTGTTTCTCTCTCCCTGGGCCTGTCCTGTGTAAACTGGGCCAGCCAGGAGTGCTGTTTGTTTTACCTGAGGTCCTCACTCCGGTCCTCGGACCTTCTTTTGTTTCATTTTTGTGGGCTTTCCCCTTCCTTGTCTTGTAGCCACCGCCATTTTGGACTCCTTTTCCCTGTTCTACCTCCCTAACAGCTCTATACCCTGGCTCTTTTAAATAGTGCTGCAATAAACACTGGGTATCCCCCTCTGTTAAGAATTATTCTAGAACGCTATGAAAATTCTCTCCCCAAACAGAGTTTTCTTAATTGTATGATATAAAATACAAATCTATTCTTCAAATTTCTCATACAAAACCTACTTCATTAAAAATACAGAATGATGGTGTATAATGGAAGCAAAAAGCATAGGCTTAAGGGAGATTCAGAATTTGACTACTGACTCTGAAGTTTAGGAGTTCTATTTGTATTCTTTGAATACAATTTTTTTCCAAACAAATCTGTTTCCTTATGTAGTAAGGTTGTAGGGCTTCCCTAGTGGTTCAGATGGTAAAGAATCTGCCTGCAGTGCGGGAGACCTGGGTTCAATTCCTGGGTGGGGAAGATCCCCTGGAGGAGGGCATGGCAACCTCCTCTGGTATTCTTGCCTGGAGAATCCCCATGGGCAGAGAAGCCTGGCGGGCTGCAGTCCATGGGGTCCCAGAGAGTCAGACGTGATGGAGGGACTAAGGACAGCACAGCACAGTAAGGATACAGGAGACTTCAGTCTCCTTATGTGACAGGGTAAAAAGCTTCCATGTCTCAGAGTTGTTGTGAGGCTTCAATTAGATAAGGTATTAAAGTCTCTTCCATGGTGCCTAGGGTACATAGAATATCAGTAAATGCACAGTAGGAATGGTAAGTGAGATTTGAACCAAAGTAAAATTTCATTAAACACTATTTCTCATGCCCTTCAGTGAGGTTTATTTAAACCATCTTTAGGTAGAGCTTCTAATTCCAAAGACGTGTGTGAAGAAATGTCTTAATAAATTTATGTTTGAGAGTATGAACTATTACCAGCCTACAAGTCAGGGTCATTTACTCTTCCTACTTTAAAATTCTCTCCTACCATATACTTTGATTGTCTATCAATTTTGTATTTCCTCTTTTTTTAACCCATAAAAAGAAAATTGCTATGCTTCAATGGCAGTAGATATAGTCTTTAAATTCACAAAATTGACATTTGCAGAGGGAACTGGTAAGAGGGTGGTAAGATCCAACAGAGAACAGGAAAGAGAAATATTCTGGGTACCCTAAATATGAGTCAAAGCTGTATAAATACTTGAGCAAAGACTTGAGCATAAGCTTGCAACAATGCAATGAAACTGGTGGATGGTGGCTTGCAGATTCCAGAAACGTGTGCATAATGAGTGGATTGTCCAAAGCAAAACATCCACTATTTCTTTTCCCCCTATAGTGCCTAAAACTTTCAAGAGAGTGGGGGTGGGGGGCAACAAAACACCACTTATAGAGCACCAGCTCTGCGTCAGGCTCCACACCAGGGTTTTTACAATCACCATCACCATCTCATTAAATCACCACAAATATTTAGATAGTTTGAAGCCCATTTTCCAGATGAGAAGACTGGAGCTCAGAAAAGGGAAAATAACTGTTTTCAGAGTCTCATAGCTTGAAAATATAAATATACCTTAAGCTTGAAATGGTTCTACTAAGATTTAAAATCACAGTTTTTGTTTTACTTAACCAGAAATCTGTTATTAAAGCTTTTGAGCCACCAAGACCTATAATTAGAGACTGACCTTACTGTCCATTTTGCTGTTGTGATGTCTCACATGGACCCATGCTCACGTCCCTGCTGTTGCTAACCCTTGAACCATGCTCAAGTCTTTGTTTAAATGCCATCTTCTCATTAAGACCTACGTTGTCCACCACATGAAGCTTGTAACACCTCTGTCAGCTTGCACAACCCATAAACCCTGGCTACACTTCTTGGTTCTCCATAGCTCTTTTCGGTGGCTGAAAAGTGGTGCATTTTGTTATTTTTTATTTTGACTGTTCCTTATGTCTTCCTCTAGAAATCAGCCACAGTAGAGCAGAGTCCCATGTCTGCTTTTGTTTACCAGTCTTTTCCACTCATTTACAAAAACAGCTCTATACCCTGGCTCTTTTAAATAGTGCTGCAATAAACACTGGGTATCCCCCTCTGTTAAGAATTATTCTAGAACGCTATGAAAATTCTCTCCCCAAACAGAGTTTTCTTAATTGTATGATATAAAATACAAATCTATTCTTCAAATTTCTCATACAAAACCTACTTCATTAAAAATACAGAATGATGGTGTATAATGGAAGCAAAAAGCATAGGCTTAAGGGAGATTCAGAATTTGACTACTGACTCTGAAGTTTAGGAGTTCTATTTGTATTCTTTGAATACAATTTTTTTCCAAACAAATCTGTTTCCTTATGTAGTAAGGTTGTAGGGCTTCCCTAGTGGTTCAGATGGTAAAGAATCTGCCTGCAGTGTGGGAGACCTGGGTTCAATTCCTGGGTGAGGAAGATCCCCTGGAGGAGGGCATGGCAACCTCCTCTGGTATTCTTGCCTGGAGAATCCCCATGGGCAGAGAAGCCTGGCGGGCTGCAGTCCATGGGGTCCCAGAGAGTCAGACGTGATGGAGGGACTAAGGACAGCACAGCACAGTAAGGATACAGGAGACTTCAGTCTCCTTATGTGACAGGGTAAAAAGCTTCCATGTCTCAGAGTTGTTGTGAGGCTTCAATTAGATAAGGTATTAAAGTCTCTTCCATGGTGCCTAGGGTACATAGAATATCAGTAAATGCACAGTAGGAATGGTAAGTGAGATTTGAACCAAAGTAAAATTTCATTAAACACTATTTCTCATGCCCTTCAGTGAGGTTTATTTAAACCATCTTTAGGTAGAGCTTCTAATTCCAAAGACGTGTGTGAAGAAATGTCTTAATAAATTTATGTTTGAGAGTATGAACTATTACCAGCCTACAAGTCAGGGTCATTTACTCTTCCTACTTTAAAATTCTCTCCTACCATATACTTTGATTGTCTATCAATTTTGTATTTCCTCTTTTTTTAACCATAAAAAGAAAATTGCTATGCTTCAATGGCAGTAGATATAGTCTTTAAATTCACAAAATTGACATTTGCAGAGGGAACTGGTAAGAGGGTGGTAAGATCCAACAGAGAACAGGAAAGAGAAATATTCTGGGTACCCTAAATATGAGTCAAAGCTGTATAAATACTTGAGCAAAGACTTGAGCATAAGCTTGCAACAATGCAATGAAACTGGTGGATGGTGGCTTGCAGATTCCAGAAACGTGTGCATAATGAGTGGATTGTCCAAAGCAAAACATCCACTATTTCTTTTCCCCCTATAGTGCCTAAAACTTTCAAGAGAGTGGGGGTGGGGGGCAACAAAACACCACTTATAGAGCACCAGCTCTGTGTCAGGCTCCACACCAGGGTTTTTACAATCACCATCACCATCTCATTAAATCACCACAAATATTTAGATAGTTTGAAGCCCATTTTCCAGATGAGAAGACTGGAGCTCAGAAAAGGGAAAATAACTGTTTTCAGAGTCTCATAGCTTGAAAATATAAATATACCTTAAGCTTGAAATGGTTCTACTAAGATTTAAAATCACAGTTTTTGTTTTACTTAACCAGAAATCTGTTATTAAAGCTTTTGAGCCACCAAGACCTATAATTAGAGACTGACCTTACTGTCCATTTTGCTGTTGTGATGTCTCACATGGACCCATGCTCATGTCCCTGCTGTTGCTAACCCTTGAACCATGCTCAAGTCTTTGTTTAAATGCCATCTTCTCATTAAGACCTACGTTGTCCACCACATGAAGCTTGTAACACCTCTGTCAGCTTGCACAACCCATAAACCCTGGCTACACTTCTTGGTTCTCCATAGCTCTTTTCGGTGGCTGAAAAGTGGTGCATTTTGTTATTTTTTATTTTGACTGTTCCTTATGTCTTCCTCTAGAAATCAGCCACAGTAGAGCAGAGTCCCATGTCTGCTTTTGTTTACCAGTCTTTTCCACTCATTTACAACAATGCTTAAAACTTAGAGTTTGGCAATATTTCTGTGTGAATTCCTAATTAAGCATGTCATTCTATCCATTCATTTTTAAATTTTCATTGGAGTATAATTGCTTTACAGTGTTGTATTAGTTTCTGCTGTACAGCAAGGTAAGTCAGCTCTGCAAAAAACATACAGCTCCTCTTTTTTGGATTTCCTCCCCACTTCGGCCACCATTCTTATCATGCGTGGCTTCCAAATCCTTTCAACAGCCCTGCTGTTAGCCACAGCACTGGATCTGAATTGTAACTTTAACTAAACTTAAAATAGTGTGCCGTTGTTTCTTTTTATGTAAAGTGAAAATGGAGGTGGTACCATCAACCCTGAGCTGTCAGGAGGACTAAGTGAGTTAATGCACTTGAGGTGCTTAGCACGCTGCGCGGTCTACAGAGCCTGGCGCTCAGTTCTTTCTCACTGTCATTTAGTGGCTTTCATTTATCCAGCTTATAACACATGAATCTACACAGTTCTAGTTAAAGCACATGTCCGAATGTGTGTTTTCAAAATCATCTTGATTTTCTTCATCATTCTGACATGCAAAACCTTAGGGCAACCCCAGTTACAAAAACCATCCTTAATCTTCCAAGGCAAAAAATCATTTGTTTATTCATTTTCATAAGCATTAGGTCTAGTATCCACAAGCTTTTATGTCTTGTTTCCTGTAATCATTTGCTGCTTTATCTACAAGATGTGAATTCTTCCAGGACAGGGTCTATACCTTGTTACTTTCTTTACTTCATTTCCTCAGGTGGCATCTGATTTACAGTATATATTTAGTACCTGCTTATGACATGGCTGTCTTCTTTGCATCTGTTTCTTGCCCAGATTGCAGCCAGAATCCTACATGTACTGGATCCTCATCACATATTGGCTACCTTAAACTGCACCTAGTAGACCCACCCACCAAATGTGGGCAACTCTACCCCTTGCTTAATTATGCAGTGTTTGCCTGACTCCAGCTTTCATACATCCAGTAGCAGTACTTACTGCCTCCAAAGAGGCATTGTGGGGTGACAAATGGCAGTGACTTAAACTGAGAAATGTCTCATGATAACTTTAACCTAGTGGCCAGAGTTTTCTTGTCTGGACCACAAAGCACATTACTTCCCCCGCCCTTCAGATGACCATCTGATATTTGGAAATGGTGACCGCTGGCTTCCTCCTACCACTCCCACCATGCACATGCCCACAGAATTCATCGTGTCCAGGCAAAATGCCCTTCTGGCTTAAGCTATTTTCAATGGGTAGTAAACCAAAAATGTTTGGTCCTTTTCTTTTCTTTGATGGCAAAATCCCTTTGATTTACCATAAAGGATTGTTTCGGGGCTCCCAAAATGAAAGGGTGAGTCAACCGATAACAAGCAGATCATTCAATGGTGTCTTTTAGAGACAGCCTCCTTTCACATCATTTATGGGGTATGTGGGAAGGAAAAAGGAAACGGCATTTCTGGAATGCCTGCTATGTTTTGGTCACATTACATTGATTGCGTTCCGGGATCTTCACAGCAGTCCTTTGACGTCCATATTATTATACCCAGTCTCATAGGTGGGAAAACTGAGACTCAGCAGTTTTGAGGAATTTGTTCTAAACCAAACATCAAGAGAGTGGTAGAACTGGAATTTGAACCCAAGCCTGTAGAATTCCTCAGGTTGTTCTCCTGGCATCCTGCCCAGCTGTCTCCTGTCTCAGGGTCCACAACTGTGGTCGAAACTCTGCTTTTTTAACTTGCTGTGAATGCCTCCCACGAATCATAAACAATGTGGTCTTCCAGTAATTCTGACATAGATTTACTAAAAGGGTCACAGCTGGCCAGTTGAATGATGCATCTTGCCCAGTGGTCTGCATCTAAATATGTTCCCAAAGGGCAGAACCATGTGATGACTGAGATTCTGTACAGAAGCAGAAGAGGGACCCACAGCTAAACGACTTACTCACTGAGTCTGCTTGTGAAGGCTTCCTGTCTACTAATGAGCTGATCATTGTCTTGTCACTGTCATCTTTAACTACACATCTTCCACACATCTAAATCCTCACTATTGATTCTGCCTGCAAAAGACTTCTCATATTTGCAATCTTAATGTCTATTGCAAGTGTCCTTATTAAAACTGTTCTCCACATTCCATATGTTACTATACCTCCTTCTACTTGGTCAGCCTAGCTGCAGGCATATATACTCCAGTCCACCCTCCAAAGCACATCAAGAAATATTTCACACAAAGACCTGAGTGTATCACCTCCTTCTTCAAGAAGTCTTCGGTGCTGTTAATGGGGAACAGGCACCATACTTTCTTTCTTAGGAGACCACTAAAGTAACACATTTTGTCATTGACCCTAATTTTACTGTCTCCTTCTCATAGAGGGAAAGCTAGCAAACCACAGATAGAGGTTGGCCTACATTTCTTAACTAGGTGAAGCTAGTTTATTGAAAGACCATGAACATTTAGAATTTGTTCTTTTTTCTTTTCTGCCGTAGACTAGGTTGCTACTTAGGGTCACTGTGACTTAGGTTATTCTAAGGTGAGAATGTACACTTTGTAGACTAGCTGCTCCTGCTGCTGCTGCTGCTAAGTTGCTTCAGTCGTGTCCGACTCTGTGTGACCCCATAGACGGCAAGAGCTGTCTCTTATTCTATGAGTTTCAGTCTCAGCAAGGGTAGGTTTTGCTCCAGCACTGAAAGACCCCTAGATTTTAGTGACTTAAAACCACTAATGGTGAATGTTCCTAGCAGGAAAGCAATAACACAGCTTCACGTTATCATTCCAGAACCCAGGCTGCTTCCATTTGGACCATTATTGAATCATCAAGGCAGAAGGAAAGAAAACACAGATACACTGAACCTCTCAATGGTTCTCATATACTCCTCTCAGATGTATCACTTCCATTTACCTCACTAGGCAACCAAATCTTTTGACCTCTCCTGAATTAAAAAGAGTGGGGTGTTATATCCTGTCACAGTTAGGGGTACCACAGAGAAGAGCATGGAATGAGAGTGAATGGTAACATACAATATCACACCTGCTTAATAGGAGAGCATTGGCAAGCCCAATTTGTCCCATACCTTTGCCAAATCATCTAACTTAGTATTTAGTTATTAAAAAGAAAATATTCAGCTCACGCTCAGAGAGGCAGAGTTACTTGCCTCACTCTGCAAAATCTGTGAAATTCAGAGTAAGGACAAGAAGCTCTATATCTCTTTCCATTAAAGCAGGTTGTCTCTCAAGCTTCATTGCCCATGTCTGGCACAAAGTAGGTGGCTGGTACACGTCTGTAGAATTGAATCAAATTTATATGACCCACTGGTCAACATCTCCCTGAAGTTCTTTTTTTTTTTTTTTTCTGTTCAATAAACACAGCTTCCACCTGTGTTATTTGGTCTAAGAAACTCCACTGCATGCTTAACACAGAACTTTCACAGCAAGTAAATCCCCTACCCTTCATCCAGCCCATCCAGACACACATTTTGATTTCTATATTGGTGTCATATCACCAAACACCATAAACAATAAATGAAAAACAGACAAGTGTCTTAGGAACAGGAAAGCCTCCACGTGCCACCCCTCATTCTTGGGTTAATGTTAATCCCAATTCCTTGCTTCTGGGCCAACAACCTTCTCCCTCAAGCCCCAATCCCTTTCCTTTCTGGAAGAAAGACTAGGTACTTCTTGAATTCATTTAGTTTGTTTTTCCTTCTCTTCAGTCGTCTTCCCTAGTAACGTCTTCCATATGTCTGTGAGCCATTGTGCGGACGAACTCTGCCCAAAGTCCTTATTTATTCTGAGTGGATTGGAATGGCAGCCTTAAGTCTGGTATTTCCTCACGTTTGACAGCTTGAATTACAGACTTTGGGTACATTTAATGTAATCCATTCATGTGGAATGGCTGTTGTTCCTCTCATAGTAGTTTGAAAATATAAATATTTACAAACCCCTAAGACAAAAGCTCTTACTGACAAGGTCTCTAAAGCATAGTTTTGTGGACAAGAACCTTTCCACTTCGAGTTTTCCACTGACAGAGTCTCGATTCTCCTGGGTCATGCGCGCTCCATTTCATGCTAATGGAATCATAGTGAAATCACAGGATCTTATCTCCCTGTGTGTCCAAAGAGGAAAGGGAACAGACCCCAAATGTGGGAGACAGGTTTTCTCAGCAGATACAGTTATCTAGCCCCTTCAAAGCTAACTGGAAATGAAGTCCTTGGATTTGAAGATAATGTCTGACTCTCTGGAAATTCAAACTGCTTGGTGTATTCTCTATTCCAGGCACACATGCTGCAATGTATTGGTAACTCATAATCCATTGCATTGATGTAGAAAAAAATCTTTAAGGGATTAGTGAGTTCATCTGATGTCAAACACCTAGCAAGTGGAGATTCCAGGAATTTGATTGTAGGCTTTATCTGTTAAGGTAAAGCTGGAAGGACTAGAGGGTGTTATATGCAAGTTATCTAAATACAAAGATAATAGATAACAGTGGAATAATCTACATTTCTGAAAAGATTTCTCTTGGCTCAATATAATAGCCACATTCTCTATACATGCCAATTTTCTTTAATTTATCAGTATGTAACTCTTTCTATCCCTTCTTTTTAAAAAGATATATCCATTTATATCAATTGGCATTGGTTTCAGTTGTATATAAGGGAAATAAATAATAATATAAAATAAGGCAAGTTTAGGTGTCCTGTATTTGAAAGTGCATTATGGGTTCGAGATATGAATTCGGTATGGTGGCTCTACTGATGTCAGAGAACACGATCCTTACCCCTCTCTTCTCCAGCATCCTTCGAGTGTGCACCTCATTCATATTACCAAGTTAGCTTCTCCAGTGGTACCCAGGGAAACTGTGCACTAAGAATCAGGAAGGACAGAAAGAGGAAGGAAGGACACATAACTTCTTGTTTAAGAAAACTTCCCAGAACAATCTTTCACACACTACTTTAGTTTATATATCTTTAGCCAGAACTTGGTGGCAACTGATTATACAAGAGAAATTGGAATGGAAATGTAATCTTGTAGATGGATGGTAATGTGCTCAGCTGATAGCTATGACTCAAAGCTACTGGGAGTATGCAAACTGGTCCAGTAGACAGATATTGGGACCAAAAGTAGAAAGCCTAACATTTACCACAGAATTTTTGTCTTGTCTTCCCAGGTGGTGCCAGTGGTAAAGAACCCACCTGCCAATGCAGCAGAAATAAGTGATGTGGGTTCCATCTCTGGGTTTGCAAGATCCCCTGGAGGGGGGCAAGGCAATCCTCTTCAGTATACTTTCTTGGAGAATCCCATGGACAGAGGAGCCTGGAGGTCTACAGTCCATAGGGTTGCAAAAAGTGGACACAACTGAGGTGACTTAGCATGCACGCATGCATACTAGAAATATTGAAGGCAGAAGGAGAAGGGGGTGGCAGAGGATAAGATGGTTGGAAAGCATCACCAAATCAATGGACGTCAACTTGAGCAAATCCTGGGACATGGTGAGGGAGGAGCCTGCCATGCTGCAGTCTATGGGGCCACAAAGAGTCAGACAAGACTTAGCACTCAGCAACAATAGCAACAAATTTTTTATCTCATCTTAAGTACCCCTACAGGGAGAGGGTAAGAATCTTGGCTTCAACACCAAGCAAACTTGGGCTTCATCCCTTTTCTATGTGGATGGTTTAGATGGGAATAAAGATATAATTGGATTACTTGAAGAATGGATCCAGAGATGAAACTTGGCTCCATTTCCATCTTGTGACAATACATGGTAGGTAATAAGAGAGCAACATTTATGATTTATGTATGTATATATGTATCTGTGTATGTGTGTGCATATATATGTGTGTACATATGTACACATGCATCTGTGTACATATGGTAATCTAAGTGAATCAAAGGGCATAACTGGTATAATGTGTTAGAGTGTTAGAGGCCAGGATCCTAAAGAATCAAAATTTTAGTGCACAGGACCCCAAAGAATGTAAAAATACTGGAGCCAAGGTTAAGTTAGTGTTTGCCCTGCTCTATCTTAAAGCAGAAGATGATGAGGACCTTGAAAATAAGGCCTTCATCTAGGGAAGGTAGAAAAGAAAGTAAAGTTCATTAGGGTTTTGTGATTTTAAAGTGTTCACATGAAAACAGGGCACAGAAAAGGCCCAATCTGGGAATATGAACAATTGTCCTGTCTCTAGGTCTGGAGGCCAAAGCCAGGCAAAGAGACCAGCTCTGAGTCCTGGAAATAGAAGGTGTAGAGGGGACCGGACAGGACTGGAGTGGACGGCAGACAGCTGAGGAACCAAGGTTTGGCCACATCCTGGAGCATCTGTGGTCAGTGATGCATTAACCAGCCTTTGTCTCCCAAAGTTCTAAATGGAGTCCTTTCCCATGAATGTGGCTGAGAAAACTCAAAGAAAATAAGAGGACAGAAAGGATGAGAAACCCAAATCACCCAGTAGATTCCTGTGTGAGCGCAGAAGGAAAGCCCATGGGATGTTAACACTTCATCTATTTGGATTCTGGAGTCAGAATTTGATTCATATCCTGGCATCCCTACTTACTAACTGCAGACACTTGGGGAATTTTACCATGTCTCTGATCCTTATTCCAGGAATATTTTTAAAAGGATACTTGCCTCACAGGGTGGTTGTGTGCATTATAAGAGATGAGTTATCTGAAAGATCTCTGCAAGTTACAAAACACAGTATTCACTTGAGCATCTCATGTAGTTCCATATAGCATTCCTTCTTATTCTGATGATTCTCTAACCAATAACTTTCTATACCTTGTCCTTATTCCAATATGGCCCACTTATATCTCATGGTTTTGCTGGTTTCATAACACTAACAAAGTCTTTCCAGTTAGCATAAGTCAAATCATGATGCCTCATAGCTTAACACCTTATCTGTTGAACAGCTTGTAAGGAACGGGGTTGTGAAAGTTGGTCAAGGTGAAAACCAGGTTTCACGAGGTGACAATGAGACAAAAACTGTAGACACTAACAATTATTCTACATTTTCTGTCTTAGAGAAAAGGAGTTTAGGAGACTCTGCCAAACTTAACAATAACTTGCAACAGCTTATTTCTACATTACTACTGCACAATTTGGGCTTCCTGGGTAGCTCAAATGGTAAAGAGTCTGCCTGCAATGTGGGACACCTGGGTTCAGTCCCTAGGTTTGGAAGATCCCCTGGAGAAGGGCATGGCAACTCATCTCAGTATTCTTGCCTGGAGAATTTCATAGACAGAGGAACTTGGTAGGCCACAGTCCATGGGGCTGCAGAGTCAGACACGATTGAGCAACTAACACACACACACACACACACACACACACACACACACACACACACAATTTACTAATAATAAAAAATAAGAACTCAGAAATCCTAATCCTGATTAAATTTGAGTCTGGAATCAATAAGCCTTCCCTATTTTAGGGGAATATGCTAATGTGTTAATGATTTTACAACATTAATGAATGTGGTAAAAAATCAAAAAAGCACAGTAAATTTCAAAATGAAACTGGAAATTATATTTGAAAATGAATATGCTACTGAGTCAAATATCTTATTTACATCAAGTTCTTTCAATAATTTCCTAAAACGTAGCATAGGTACATACCAAATCTAGTGATTTGTGATTTATCTAATATTCATCTCCTTTTCTCTGTCATTCAACTCTAGCTCAGAAAGAGAATGATGACAATGTAATTTGAAGATGGCATAGAATGGAAAGCTTTGAAGTGAAGAGACTGAGTACATGAGGAGGAAAATACTATGGGAACTACAGGATGAAAGCAACAGTGGAGTTAAGTGTTTTGGGGGATTTGGCCACACCATGCATGTGGAACTTCTCCAGCCAGATCAAGCCCCTACCCCCTGCAGTGGAAAGTGAAGTTGCTCAGTTGTGCCTGACTCTTTGCAACCCATGGACTGTAGCCCACCAAGCTCCTCCATCCATGGGATTCTCCAGGCAAGAATACTGGAGTGGGTTGCCGTTTCCTTCTCCAGGGGATCTTCCTGACCCAGGGATCGAACCCACGTCTCTCACATTGCAGGCAGACCTTTAACCACCAGGGAAGCCCTTAAATACAAGAATCAAAGATTTCAAGGGAGGAAAGGAAGCCAGGTTGAAAGAAGAAGGGGAAGGAGGCGGAAGAGGTGGGGTGAAAGGGATGGCCTTACAGATGTCTCCTGCCACCTACAGATGCCCAGGCGTTATGGGACTTTTCCCTGGGTCTCCAGAGAAAGAAGGACTGGAACTCAGCCCTACCAGAAATCAGACCAGGACAGAACCAGAATTCGAGTTCTCTGCCAAGAGGAGTTGATCTGTCTTCAATCCTCAGCTCAGGCTGAGGGCCCTTCGACCAAATTCCTGCATCCAGGACCAGGGGACTAGAAAAACAGGGAAGGATAGGAAGAGTTAAGGAGAGGAAAGAGAGAAGGAAGGGGAGAGAGGTCAATAAAGTCCCTTGTTCCTTACCAGTTGGGGCACTCTGGCCAGTTGTCTGCATCATGGACAAAAGGGTCCCAGTTGCGGCCGCTGGGTCTGGCCCATTGGCAGGCAAGCTGGCCCCTGAGTACCCCGAGTGGTCAGGATGTCAGTCTCAGTGAAGAAGAGTCCCCACCAGAGTCGCCATTTGTTGCAGGAAGAAAGACCCTTTCCGGGGCCCGAAACTGGGCTCTTGTCTAACACTCGGAAATGAATTGTCCGAGGAGACACATGTGCTGACAAAGCAAGAGATTTTATTGGGAAAGGGCACCCGGGTGGAGAGCAGAGCGGACGCACAGTCTTAACCACTAGGCCACCAGGGAAGTCCTAGAGTGAAGGTTTAGGTCTAAGCTCTTTTATTCATTAGCTGCGTATCCTTGAGAAATGTATATATCCTCTGTCAGTCTTACTTTTATCTAAAAACTGGTATTCACAATCCCTACTTATCAGTGCTATTAGGAAGCATAAAAATGATAAGACATACCAAGAGCATACTGCCTCCCTTTTCCCTTTGGTTCTCTCCTTGGCTGTATGTGACCTTGGGAAAATTCTTCACATTTATGTACCTCAATTTTTTCATCTATAAAGTGGAAAAAATACTAGCATCCATTTATTTGAATAGTGTGAGAATTAAGTATGTTCATACATATCAATTCTTAGTACTTGTGTGTGTGTGTGTGTGTGTGTGTGCGCACACATGTGTGCATGCATGCTCAGTTGTATCTGACTCTTTGCAACCCCATGGACTATAGCCCACCAGGCTCCTCTGTCCATGAAATTTTCCAGGCATGCAAACTGGAGTAGGTTACTATTTATTACTCCAGCCTGGTACCTATTAAGAGTTCAATAAATGATAATAACTAATGTCTATAATACAGTACCTGGCATATATTAAGGGTACAGTCAATTGTAAATATTGTATTAATTCAAGGATATTTTCTTTTAGAGTCATAACACAAAATGGAATAATTAAGCCCATTTCATAGATGAAAGACTAAGGTTTAGCAACTGGGATCTATTGGAATCCCCCCAATACCCGGGATCATAACCTAACCTTTTTTAAATTCCAAGGTTAAATATTATTTCATATAAAATGTTTCAGAAGTCAAGCAGATCCTCTTGTTTCTCTAAGAACATATTATTTCCATTAGAGCTTTCTCACCCCAAATTTCAATCCTCAAATTGGAAAGGCAAGTTACTCTTATAAACTGACAGTTTGGAATTCATTCCACTTGTCTGAGTTCTTGAGTTTCATATATATGTATATGGAAGTTAAATATATTTTCTTGAATGTGATTTATGAGGACTTTCTGACCAAGTTCAAGACGATCACTCATAATATACCTCTAGACTGCGTGCTGTAATCTAAACACTGGAAGGAAAGTTTAGGAAAGCAGTTCCCCAAACAGCCTCCCCGTCGGTGAAATCACAGTATCTTGTACTTGAAGCACTGGCCTCAGTGATTCAGCTTGCTTGAGAATTGAAATTGACTAAAGTTTTTATAAGTTTGTGGCTTATCTGGTTTACATTAAATACCCAAAGAGAAATGAATACATCTATGGCGTCAGTGGAAGAGAGAAAAATGGTGTCAGACTCCAAGCCCAGGGGAGATGGCTGGTCTCAAGGAAAGACTTAAGTAGAATTATTTCCTTTCTTCTTCTGGGGGACAGAGACAGAAGTCAAATGACTAGAAGGGAAAGAGAGAAAAAAAAAATAAGACAAATCTCAGCTTAAAACACTGGCTGACTTTTTTTGCTTCTCTTTTAGACTACCTTGATTTCATGGTGTTTTGCATTGTCCACTATTAGGAGGGTTTCTTTCCAGATTATGACACTCTTGGGGCTACAAATTTCAGTAGATCCTTACTGCCTACCAAAACCTTAATGTGCCTTCCAAGGATCTCGTATCAAGATACTTTGAGTGGCAAATAATAGCACACTCAAGTCAAACTGGTTTAAGCCATAAAGGGGATTTATTTATGTAACAGGAAAGTCCAGAAAGAGCACTGCTCTCATGTGAAGCTTAATCCATTTACTCAAAAAAATGTTAGGACACAGTTTTTTCTCTGTCTTCATTTTTCAGCCTTGTTTTCTCAGGGCCAGATTTATTTTTAATTTTTTTAAAATTTATTTTTCCTCTGGTCCCAAGAGCGTCAGTGGAAGAGAGAAAAATGGTGTCAGACTCCAAGCCCAGGGGAGATGGCTGGTCTCAAGGAAAGACTTAAGTAGAATTATTTCCTTTCTTCTTCTGGGGGACAGAGACAGAAGTCAAATGACTAGACAGGGAAAGAGAGAAAAAAAAAATAAGACAAATCTCAGCTTAAAACACTGGCTGACTTTTTTTGCTTCTCTTTTAGACTACCTTGATTTCATGGTGTTTTGCATTGTCCACTATTAGGAGGGTTTCTTTCCAGATTATGACACTCTTGGGGCTACAAATTTCAGTAGATCCTTACTGCCTACCAAAACCTTAATGTGCCTTCCAAGGATCTCGTATCAAGATACTTTGAGTGGCAAATAATAGCACACTCAAGTCAAACTGGTTTAAGCCATAAAGGGGATTTATTTATGTAACAGGAAAGTCCAGAAAGAGCACTGCTCTCATGTGAAGCTTAATCCATTTACTCAAAAAAATGTTAGGACACAGTTTTTTCTCTGTCTTCATTTTTCAGCCTTGTTTTCTCAGGGCCAGATTTATTTTTAATTTTTTTAAAATTTATTTTTCCTCTGGTCCCAAGATGGCTGTCAGGAGTTACCAAAGCTTTAGGTTTCCTTGTTCACATCTGGGGGGAAAAAAAGAACATTATCTTATAACACACACTGAAGCAAAAGAGATTTTCTTGCATAAAACCAACAGAGCAATGTATATGTGTGTGCGTGTGTCTGTGTGTATATACAGGCTGTTTCCAAATTGAGAAAGGAGTACATCAAGACTTCACGTTGTCACCCTGCTTATTTAACTTATATGTAGAGTACATCATGAGAAATACTGGGCTGGATGAAGCACAAGCTGGAATCAAGATTGCTGGGAGAAATATCAATCACCTCAGATACACAGATGACACCACCGTATGGCAAAACATGAAGAAAAACTAAAGAGACTGTTAATGAAAGTGAAAGAGGAGAGTGAAGAAGTTGGCTTAAAGCTCAACATTCAGAAAACTAAGATCATGGCATCTGGTCCCATCACTTCATGGCAAATAGATGGTAAAAAAAAAAATGGAAATAGTGAGAGACATTATTTTCTTGAGCTCCAAAATCACTGCACATGATGACTGCAGCCATGAAAGGAAAAGACACTTGCTTCTTGGAAGAAAAGTTATGACCAATCTAGATAGCATATTAAAAAAACAGAGACATTACTTTACCAACAAAGATCCATCTAATCAAAGCAATGGGTTTTCTAGCAGTCACATATGGATGAGAGAGTTGGAATATAAAAAAAGCTGAGCACCGAAGAATTGATACTTGTAAACTGTGGTGTTGGAGAAGACTCTTGAGAGTCCCTTGGACTGCAAGGAGACCCAATCAGTCCATCCTAAAAGCAATCAGTCCTGAATATTCCTTGGAAGGACTGATGCTGAAGTTGAGAAACTCCAATACTTTGGCCACCTGATGCAAAGAACTGACTCACTGGAAAAGACCCTGATGCTACGAAAGATTGGAGGCAGAAGGAGAAGGAGACGGCAAAGGATGAGATGGTTGGATGGCATCACTGACTCAATGGACATGCGTCTGAGCAATCTTGGGAGTTGGTGATGGATAGGGAAGCCTGGTGTGCTGCAGTCATGGGGTTGCAAAGAGTCGGACATGACTGAGTGACTGAACTGAACTGAACTGATACATATATAAATACGTACATATATGGGCTTCCCCGATGGTGTAGGAGGTAAAGAATGCAACGCAGGAGCCACAGGAGACCTGGGTTCAAGATCCCCTGGAGAAGGGAATGGCAACACACTCCAGTATTCCTGCCTGGAGAATTCTATGGACAGAGGAAACTGGCAGGCTATACAATCTATGAGGTTGCAAAGAGTTGGACACAGCTGAGCACTGTGTCCAACACTTCCTTTCAAGACAGAACCTACCCTCATCAGCTGGGAGTGGAATTAATCCCATCAAATTTTCAAGGCTCAGAAATGTGGAGGTTGGTGGATTGGATACTCAAGTATCAACCTGCTCCTTGAACTTCTGAATCAATCAGTTTTTCCATCCTTACCTCCCGCTTTGGATTTTACTTTCTGTACGTGCATGCATGCTGAACTATCTCTAGTTTCACAAACACACCTTGATCTTCCAGCCTCTGCTCCATTCTACTTCCCCCCGAACTGTCCCTCTCATCATATTTTCAAAATCAAACCCATCCTTTGTTGTCCTAGGCAAACATTCCCTCCTCCACGAAGCTCTTCCATAGTATTCGCAGCTGGAAGTTCTCGATCATCATTTCTCCAATAGCAATATTTATTTCCTGGCATTCTGAGTTGGATAACTTCCAATCTATTCTCCTACTGATACTGTGTATGGGTCTCTTCTAGATGATGCAAGTTCTCTGAGAAACAACACTGCGCCTCCCTTCTCCTTGATTTGCCTTAGAGTACCAAGTACCTGCCCTGAATATTATAGATCAGCCAGTGGGTTTGGGGGTCATTTTTCTGGAGACACATATTCTGTATATTTGTTGTTGTTCAGTTGCTAAGTCATGTCCTACTCTTTGTGATCCCATGTACTGTAGCACACCAGGTTTCCCTGTCCTTCACTATCTCCAGGAGTTTGCTCAATCTGATGTCCACTGAGTCAGTGATGTCTAACCATCTCATCCTCTTCCATGTCCTTCTCTTCCTTCCCTCAATCTTTCCGAGCATCAAAGTTCTTTCCAATGAGTTGGCTCTTCATATTAGTTCAGTTCAGTCGCTCAGTCCTGTCCGACTCTCTGCGACCCCATGAATCGCAGCACCCCAGGCCTCCCTGTTCATCACCATCTCTCGGAGTTCACTCAGACTACATCCATCGAGTCCGTGATGCCATCCAGCCATCTCATCCTTGGTTGTCCCCTTCTCCTCCTGCCCCCAATCCCTCCCACCATCAGAGTCTTTTCCAGTGAGTCAACTCTTCGCATGAAGTGGCCAAAGTACTAGAGTTTCAGCTTCAGCATCATTCCTTCCAAAGAAATTCCAGGGTTGATCTCCTTCAGAATGAACTGGTTGGATCTCCTTGAAGTCCAAGGGACTCTCAAGAGTCTTCTCCAACACCACAGTTCAAAGGCATCAATTCTTTGGTGCTCAGCCTTCTTCACAGTCCAACTCTCACATCCATACATGACCACGGGAAAAACCATAGCCTTGACTAGATGGACTTTAGTCGGCAAAGTAATGTCTCTACTTTTGAATATGCTATCTAGGTTGGTCATAACTTTCCTTCCAAGGAGTAAGCATCTTTTAATTTCATGGCTGCAGTCACCATCTTCAGTGATTTTGGAGCCCAAAAAAATAAAGTCTGACACTGTTTCCACTGTTTCCCCATCTATTTCCGAGGAAGTGATGGGATCAGATGCCATGATCTTCGTTTTCTAAATGTTGAGCTTTAAGCCAACTTTTTCACTTTCCTCTTTCACCTTCATCAAGAGGCCCTTTAGCTCCTCTTAACTTTCTGCCATAAGGGTGGTGTCATCTGCATATCTGAGATTATTGATATTTCTCCCAGCAATCTGGATTCCAGCT
>SJYC01112313.1:0-16753 GCA_006408675.1 Madoqua kirkii | reverse complement strand
GCAGTTGATTTTAATGTACATTAAAGTTAACTTAATAAATATCTCCTATTTCTGGACAGAGGATTTGATGTATGTAACTCATAGTAAAAACTTCAAGAGGGCAAGCAATTGTTTCCTCCATGTCCCCATCACCTAGAACAGTGGCTGACATGTAGTATAAGCTCAGTGATTGCTGATTAGGCAAATGAATGGAAAAGAACATGAAGTCACAGGTGTAAAACAGGAAAGTAATTTATTAATAAAATGGGATCAAGCCTTTAAACATGTGAGAATCCTGACTCTACTGTTTATTGGTGCTTGATTTTTAACCTCTTTGTTCTTCAAAATTGTCAAGCAAACTATGGGAATAGTGTGACTTCCTTAGTTTGTTGTGAAGAATAAATGAGTTTAAATATATAGAGTGTTTAAAACACTCAAAAACTTTAGTTAATTGTAATTTAGCAGTAACTGGCCCCATGTCAGGCACCAAATCAGCAGGTATTACCCAGGTTTTCTTACTCCTTGTACTTTTTTTTTTTTTAATGACTTGCCAGATCTCAGAATGTCCTCTCTTTCCAAAATATCTCTTTAACCATACTATTTGGTCCTTCAAATATAGGAATTTCCACCATTGCAGTCATTTTTCTAAAGCAGACAGGAAAACAGCACTTTCTAATAAAGGACCTAGAAACAAAGTTCCAACTGGAAATCAGAAACTAAGTGTTGTGTGTGTGTGTGTGTGTGTGTGTGTGTGTTTTCCGTTAGCTGCTGCTGCTAAGTTGCTTCAGTTGTGTCCGACTCTGTGCGACCCCATAGCCGGCAGCCCGCTAGGCTCCCCCAACCCTGGGATTCTCCAGGTAAGAACACTAGAGTGGGTTGCCATTTCCTTTTCCAATGCATGAAAGCTAGCTTTCCCCATTAGCAAAGTCAACCGTGTCAGGGGACCTTGTTGTGGTTGTTCAGTGGCTAAGTCATGTGAGACTCTTTGCAACCCGTGGACTTCATTCACCAAGCCAGGTTCCCCTGTGCCTCACTATCTCTCAGAATTTGCTCAGATTCATGTCCATTGAATCAGTGAGGCTATCTAACCATCTCATTCTCTGCCGCCCCCTCCTCCTGCCTTCAATTTTTCCCAGCATCAGGATATTTTCCAATGAGTCCCCTCTTTACATCAGGTGGCAAGTATTGGCGCTTCAGCATCCTTCTAATGAATATTCAGGCTTGATTTCCTTTAGGATTGTCTGGTTTGATCTCTTTGTTGTCCAAGGGACTGCCAAGAGTCTTCTCCAAAATCACGATTCAGAGGGCCTGTTAATAATTAGATTCTGAAAGTCTACCCAGAGATTCATATACATGTATTTCAACTTGGGAGGTTAAAGAGAAGTGTGTGTGTGTTGCGGGGCGGGTGGAGGGGTGTGGAGGAGGTAAGGGGAGTACTGAAATGTGAAACTTTAAAAATGAACACAAAATTTTAAATCCTGAAGTCCTTTGAGGGGTTTGGTTTTATTTCCATTTGATCAAAGGCACTAATGCCCCTTCCTGGAACAAGCAAGATCATAACCAAAATGAAGACCAGTGTGAGCACTGTTTCACTGATTCCCGCATTCCAATGGAAGAACAAATATGGCCAAAAGCCATTCCTCAAAGGGGTCCACTTTTCTGGCTACGTTCGATAAGCTTGGCAACCTGGTGCGGTGGGTCCGGAGTCACGGAAACTTTTATCAGAAAAACTTGATTAATGTGTGTGTGTGTGTGTGTTTTTAACTTCCTTGTTCCTTCACTCCAAGGAGACTCCTTGGAAAGAAGGCATACTTTGTGCTTGGCATTTCGATCAGGAAGTGGGTGTGTGTGTGCAGTACAAGTGTGTACCGCATCTGGAGACAAATGGAGATGGGCTGGAAGTATAGAGTGGAGAAGAAAGAGCAGAGACTCGGAAATGAGACCACAGCTGCAGGGGTACAGTGACAGGTAAGAAGACGAAGTGCGATCCGAGGAGGGGAGGGGAGGCTGTGTTGGGTGTGGAAGGGGCGGGATGGCCGGGGGGTGGTGTTTGGGAGGGGAAGCTTTTCGCCTTTAAAGGTCGGAATACTGGAGAGCGTGGGCGCAATACCGTAGCGGGTGTGGCCAGCCCGAGTCCGGGAGGCGGGGCGCGCGAGGCCACGCCCACGGCCGTCCGTCCCGCGCTTTCCGGAGCTCGGCTTGGTGTTCGCTGCAAAATTCCGTGGAAGAACCGCCGAATGAATGGCCCTCACACTGGGATGGGGGCCCCGGGTCCCCGCGGGGCTCCAGGTCTCGCAGACTCGCTCCGCAGCGAGCAACGCTCCCGGCGGTTTGCGCGCGAGGAGGGGCGCGGGGCTCCCTTGGCCCCAGGTGCCCCGAACCCCTCGGCGGCGGAATCGAGCCGCAGGCAGGGCGGCGCCCACGAGGACCGCGGGGCGGGGGAGAACGCGCACTGTGATTCCTGGGTCCGAGATAAAGTGCTCTTCCTTTTGCATCCGGAGAGGTGGATGGGGACTCAGGGGGACGCCGCGCGGGAAGAGGTGGCCGATGAGGTGGACCTTTTCAAAGCGCAAGGACAAGACCGGGAACCCAACTGCTCTTCTCCTCTCTTTCCACGGAAAATTCGAATTTCTGGCAGCCGTGGAGACGCTCCCTCTCGAGCTCCCAAACCCCTGCTCGTGCGGGTCTTGGATTATGAGGTGACACAAGAAGTCCTGGAGGTCGCGTGGGCGAAGGGCAGCATGACCACGCTAACAGAGGAGCGCTCCATGACCGCGGTCACCTTCCGCACCAACAGGGAGTGAGACGCGTTGCGGGGCGCCAGGATCCCTGGAGAATCCCGCGCTTTCGGCACAAAGAGAAACACCCGGGTCCACGCAGAGAGGATCGTTTCACGGACCTGATGCCCGGACAAGATTCAGTGGGCTAGAGGAGCCCGAGGAATGTTCGGGGACGGTGAAGCAGCGCTTATCGAGAAAATGCGCTTCCGGAAACCAACCTGTGATTAACAAAACTGCAAGAACTTTTAAGAGTCTGGCCGTGCTCTCCAGGAAGGCACAGGACACCCAATGAAGACTGAAGAACTGTAAGCATCAAATACCTCCTTAAATACTGTGGCTTAAATACTGTGACGGTCTGCGGACCTTAGAAAAGGGAAATAAATATATTTTCAAATTTGTAGAGCGCGGGAATTTTGAAAGAAGAAAATCTATTGTTAATTCTTACTTTGCAATTCCTCTCAATTGGTCACTTTTCTGCCTCCTCCAGCTTTCTCTGCGAGACCTGAAAGCTGAAAGGAAGTTGGCTCTCTGCCGAGGGGGTGGAGGTGGGAATATCTGGGGAGAGAAGCTTGTTTTAAAACTGAAATAGAAAGTTAAAAGAAATGGGAAAATAAAATGTAAAACAAAGCAGTCAGTAAACAAAATCTCTTTTTGTTACTCTTCTGATGTGCACATTTTTCTTCGTTTTCTTTTTTTCATATTTAAGTGTTAGGGCTTCTTCTATGCAGGAGACCAGAGGTAGATCCCTGGGTCGGCATGATCCTTTGGAGAAGGAAACGGCAACCCACTCTAGTATTCTTGCCTGGAGAATCCCAGGACAGAGGAGCCTGGCGGGCTACAGTCCGTGGGGTCGCAAACAGTCAAACACGACTGAGCGGCAAACACAAGAGTTGAGAAGAGGCGCTAGGAAAAGAAGGGGGGAAAACGGAAGGCAGAATTTTGAAAGTGAAATGCCGTTTAAAAGGACTTAACCCCAAAGTATCTAATTTAGTTCAGTAAAAATGCCATTAATATGAAAATTTTAGTTATTTTAATGTTTGAAATACTGCAGATAAAGGTAGATAGAAATATATAATTTGCCATAAAATGACTGTATCTCATTCAGAGTTTCATATTAAGATTTGTAGTCAAGACCGAATCAAAAATACATCTCTCTTGATGCTGTTGAGGAAAAAAAATTTCTTTTGATGCTATTGAAACAGCTCATTTTTATTATTAAAAAAAATTTTTTTAAACACCATCTTTATTAACTCTAGTAGTGGGGCTAGTTTGAAGGTGTTTGAGAGCAAAGCACTCCCTTTAGAGATGATCTGATGAACTGAAGGAGTATCTGATTACTGCAGGAATTAATGAAACATGTGAAGACTCTGACTCTTGAGGAGTAATCTGTTGAACATGACCCCCTCCCAGACTACTCCTTTTCCCCTTATTTTCAGTTTAGAGCTTGACAGACCCTCAGATGTGGTCTGATCCACCTCTTGCCAGACAAGACAGGTAGGATAACATCCCTGTTTCGCGGATGAGCCAACCTAGACCTGGAGGTCAAGTGGTCACACAGCCAGTTACTGCATATGCTTACTAAGTGGATAATATGATCTTGTCATCTCTCTTGTAAAAGTTTGGGGATGGCCTTTAGGTCCTAGTTCTAGGGAATCGGGGATGAGTGAGGGCAGCCTGGGTTTTCTGACTCACGTTTATGAGAAATCTAACACTAAGATTTCTAAGTGTTAGATTAGAAAAACCCTAAGATCACCTTGATGTTCCTGAGTCTTGCCAGGCCTGTAGCCTGGAGACTCACCACTAGCAGTTCTCAGGCCAGTGTGACCCTCACTTGAGTGGAACTAAGTATCTTGAGAGCTCTGTGCACAAAATTGCTTAGTAGGTCAAAAAGGTAATATAGACTCCATGAAATAAATTATCTTTTTACGTAACAACCCTGCCTGGCTCCAATGTGAGGTTTAACTTAGCAGACAAATTTCAGATCTGACTCAATAAGTTGTTGAGAGTCAACATGTGCCCCACATGGTTGAGCTTTGAATATAGACAAGAAAAGCTGCTTTTTTGGTTTTTTTGTTTGCATGGCGTGCAGGATCTTAGTTCTCCAATCTGGGATCAAACCTGCGCCCTCAGCAGTGAAAACACTGAATCCTAACCACTGGATCTCCAGGGAATTCTCGAAAAGCCTCTTTAAAGTTGACCCAAAACAGTAGTATCTTTCCCTTGCCTTCTCTATGGAGCAAACTCAGGAGCTTGACTACTTGGGTTCGAAACCACTCCACCTCTAAGAACTGTGTGCACTGGGGCAAGTGCTTCACATCTCTGTGCCTCTGGGTCCTTAATTGTTAAATAAGAGTAATAAATAGTATCAACCTTACAGGGTTTTTTCCTAGGATTAAGTTAGATGAAAAATATTTTGAACAGTGCTTGATGTATAGTAAATGCTCAAGGTTAACGATTAGTATTGTTTTTATTGTTTAGTTCACTTTAGGCTTTTATTTAATAAAAAAGCATCAGAAGGCACACAACACAAAAAAACTTATAGATCCTAAATGAGTGATTTTTATGGACTTTTTCTTCATTTTTGGAAGAATGGGTTTATTTCTAGCTTTTCCCAACGTTTAATAGATCAGTAAATACATTCCTTAAATTCCTTAGTAATAGCCCCCCTTCTCCCCAGCTTGTGATAAGATTGATCCTAAGTCTAAGAGACCTAAGTTGCGCTTCACAGCCTTTGAAGAGGATTCACAGACTGCTTGATTCTCTGGCAGCTACGAGCTTGCTTTCTTTAGGACCTGTCAGGTTAGTCTGTCTGCCCTCTGGGATTTGAAATCTGGCACCCGTGTCATCTCAGAAAAGCAGAATAAGAGACTTTTCATTTCATCTCCTGTCTTTCAAAAATACATTTATTATAGTCAGCCAAATTCCTTTAATCCAAATGTTTGGGTTAATTTTCTTTCCTTTAAGTCAAAATTATTTTTAAAGCACTTATCAACCTCCCTGCCAACTGCCTACAATATGCTTATAGATTTTCTTTTAAAAGCTGTCTCCTTGATGTAGAAAGTCATAAGTTGAAGTCCTGTTGGGTTTGCTTCACAGGTGTTCCTGATCCCTGAGCAGAACCCTGTTGTGGACGGAAGCTGAGGAATCTTCCAGTTAACAGTGTCCTGGGCGTGAATCTAAACAGAAGCTTGGGCATCCTCAATGCCAACTTGACTTAAAGCCAAGTCTCTGAGAATGACTGGGGCTTGGATCTTTGGTCTTACTTCCACCTCACCAAGAATGGATCATCTGCAGCTGTCTTATGCGGAGAATCACAGCAACGACTTTGGAAGCCAGCTGACCACTCAAGGGGCCAAAGACATATGCCAGCCACGTAACTGCCAGGGATCAAGCAAGCGCCAGCCTCTTTCAGCCTTTGTCCACAGTCTCCGTCAACTTTGAGAGTCATTACATTCCACTTGCTGATCTTATTCTTGTTGGTCATCACTAGCACTTGATGTGCCTTTTTGCTTAAAAAAAAAAAAGAGAGAAAGGATAAAGAGAAAAAGCTCTCCGTCAACAGAAAAAGTTACATTCATTGCAAAAAAAAAATGTAAGGAAATGTTAGTTTGTGAGGAAAAAGAAAAACAAAAACTCACCCATGACCCCAGATCTCTTTTAATATTTGGTATGTTTCCAGTCTGGTTTTATTTATTTGGTTTTTTAATGTATGTATATATGTGCATATAAATATACAACTTTTCTGAGCATACTGCTACTGCTGCTAAGTTGCTTCAGTCGTGTCCGACTCTGTGTGACCCCATAGATGGCAGCCCACCAGGCTTCCCGTTCCTGAGATTCTCCAGGCAAGAACACTGGAGTGGGTTCACTTTCACTTTCTGAGCATAAACAATATATAAAATCTGAATATTGTCTTCATATAAACTAATGCATACTAGGATGCTATTCAAGGTATGGTCTGTGAACCAGCAACTTGGGCATCATGAAGGATGGGTTTTTAAGAAATGCAGAATTGTAGGCCTCACTCTTAAGTCTGTTGAATCAGATTTCTCATTTTGTCAAGATCCCTGTGTGATTCAATTGAAGCTTGACAGGTATTGACATATATGCTATATTTACTGCTGTATTCTACTCTGTCACTTACAAAGACTGAAAAAAAATTATTTTTTATATATTCCTTAGTAATTGTTAACAATGTTGTGGAAATAACACTGTAGAATTATGAAAACATTTAGAGATTACAAAAGAGTGAAATATGTATTGCTGTGTGAATTGGCAAAGCGATGTCTAATAAGTTTTGTCTTTTTTTTTTTTTTTAAGCCTTATTAGTCAAGTTTCCTAATGAAAGACTGATTGGTTATTGAAGGTCAAACTATTTCAGAAATGTGATTCTTTTATTGTCTAATAATGTGAAACAATACTTAACAATCTCCCTAAGGGAAGTGGGCAGGAAGTCTTTAAAGAAAGCCCAATTACTACACTTAACAGGCTGAGTCAGGACTTGCCCTCCACTAGTAATGAATTAGGAGGGGGTGGGAGGAAGGTGGAGCTTGAATTTGAATCAACTGATTCAGATAAGAAAACAAAGACTGTGACTCTTGAACACCTTGACATTCTTATAACTGTGGTCAGTACTTTGCTCTTTAATTAGGGAGGGCAAATCTTTATAACTTTGTTTCTATAGATGAAGATAAGAAAAGAAACAATCCAGTTTACTTTGGAAAGAGTAAGGAATTATAATCAGTTACTAGGCACAATGTAGCTAATAGTTAACAAAACATAAGACTCAGTTTCAAAGCAAGGAATTAATTTAAATTCAAACTTAGATTTCTAAGATCCAGTGAGTATTTTCAGGAGGCTGCAGCCTTAAAAAATATGACAAAGGCTGTTAATTCAGAACTTGGTTATAGAAAGGGAGTCAGCTAATATCACCTGTACTGGAGCGAAGGCAGGCATGGTAGAGGGAAACTTTTATAGTGACCAAGATGATATTAATTTTATTCTCAGCTCAAGCTAAACTTTAGGTTTTTTCCTGACTATAGCTTCTGAGCGCCTTTTCCTTAGATCATTGTAACAGAAAGTGGGATCAGGCTGCTGGCCACTCAAATGCCAATTCTGAAGCAAGGTTGGTGGAAAGGACAGTTTGCCTTATTTTAGATGCTGGCCCACTGACAACTCCAGCAGGCTAGGAGCTTTTATAGACAGAGGGTGGTGGCTACATGTAAAAACAGCACCATCAGCTCTGACAGTCATCTTGAAATTGGTCATCGGTGGTCTGACTCGTGTCATCGTGATTAAGTACAGTTAATCTTCAGTTCCAGAGTCATTTTGTTTCCTTGAGGCCAGTACTTGGAACGTGGCAGCTTAAGTCATGGCTACAGTCCGGTCATCATAGTTAGCTTCTGCCCAGTGGGGATTTCAGTCTCTGCAACACCGCTCACAGGATATGGCTCAGAATATTATCTATAACCCTCAAAAAGCAACTAAAGTTCCTTAACTTTGCTTAGTATTAATAGCTAAACTATTATTGTCTTGTCCTGCTTTTCTTTGCTTCTGCGTTTTCTCAGTTCTCCGATTAAACTTGTTCTTTGGTTAAAGTTTTTCCACAGACGAAAGGCAGGTGGAGGATGTTGGCGGGAAGACCATAGGATCTTGCTGCATTTCACTATTACTTGAGAAAACTTGCAATTGTAAATTCCTTTCTCTGCCCCGTTGAGATATAAATCTCCTAACCTCTTGCCAGTTTTACAACCCAGGAGAAAGACTGTCTGTCTCAAGGACCAGAAGCGATTCCTTTGAAATATAATCTAGAAAGATGAGGGCCCCAACTCCTAGTTTCTGCAAGGGAGTCAGGACCCAGCTTTATAACTTCAGAGCCCAACTAACCTCAGTGCTTAAAAACTCACTGTTTGTTTCAGAGGACTTGAGGTCAGCCTCTCAAACCAGTGGTATTTACTAAGACTGTTTTTCTGTCTTTTTTTTTTTAATTATCACATGTGATCTGACTATTGTCCATTTATATTATTCATCATTCATCTTGAAAACAGAAACTAGAAGACCCAGTTATAGAATTCTGGAAGGTCCAGTCACAGAATTCGTTTTTTGGAGAAAATCACATTATAATTCTTAGAATGCAGCATTGCGAGGAGTTTCTTTATGGAGTGAACTATCCTCTGGCATAGTTCAGCCCTGACTGTTGACACCCAAAATGCTGTATCATGGATTAGTGCCACCTTACTGAGAGTAAAGTAAGAACTGCACAGCGTCCTTGTAGGGAGAGGGCACAGTCCATTGACCACTGAGGCTATTAAGTGCACAAGCCTAATCCTAAGGCTGATTTGTTGGACAAATCTGCCCCAGGCTCAGAACCCTGAGTGTAAAGCTGATTTGCATGCCTGTTGGATAATCCTTAGGCACATGTCTCACTTCTAAAAAATCTTGTGACTTTGAGTTTATTTTGAAAGCCTGCTGGGTCCATGAAAAAGTAAGTACAAATGAATATCCTGAATTCAGCTTACTTGGGAGAGAGACAAGGAGGTATACAGGGCACCAGAAGATTTTTAAATCAAAAGACTTTAAAGAAAGACTTGTGAACATAGCCACCATGTGTAAGGATTCCCTAACCAGTGATGTTCACATTTCAGAAAGAAGCCATCTGCCAGCCTATGGACTTCCCAAGCCAGCCTCAACCTTGACTAAGATTCCAGAGGTTATATAGGCTCAGGCTTTATAATCTTTCCACCCCAACATCCCAACTGGATGGGAAAATGTACAACCTTAACAAGTAAAGTAATCTTAAAATATAGGAGTAGAAGAAAGGAGGTTCTGTGACCTGTATTCAGTGACAGAGTTATCTTCAGGCAATGAGCAGGGTTTGCCCCAGGAGTGAAAAGTAAGCAGTACATCATCTTCAGAGATTTAAAATTGACAACGCTGGACTAAAAGCCTATCGGCTTTTTTATTATCACTATGGGCTTAGTAATAAACTACTTGTCTCTGAAGAAAACTATTGTTAATCTAAACTGTAAAAAAATTCCTATGATTACTGTTTGAAGTTTAACAATTCAGAGGTAAGCCCCCAATGAGCATATTTTTATTTTCCTTTATTGTTTTCTTCTGTGTGGAGGATAATATAAGAACTCTCAGTGTTGTCCCTCCAATCAACCTCTTTCTCCCTCTCTCTCTCAACCACACGTATACATATACACACACACTGTCACACACACACACAAAATCAGCTACATGCATTCATTCAGAGAGTAAGTTCCTAAGACTTCAGAATCTTACTCACTTGGAATGCACTTTGTGTCTCTGACCCCTATGCTGCTGTTAAGTCACTTTAGTCGTGTCCGATTCTGTGCGACCCCATAGATGGCAGCCCACCAGGCTCCCCCGTCCCTGGGATTCTCCAGGCAAGAACACTGGAGTGGGTTGCCATTTCCTTCTCCAATGCATGAAAGTGAAAAGTGAAAGTGAAGTCCCTCAGTCGTGTCTGACTCTTAGCGACCCCATGGGCTACAGCCTTCCAGGCTCCTCTGTCCATGGGGTTTTGCAGGCAAGAGTACTAGAGTGGGGTGCCATTGCCTTCTCCGGTATTTCAACGGTAGAGTCAGTATAAGTTTGTAACACAGGAGTTGTAGTGATTAAGAGAAATCAAGTTACTTCAGTTTTGCTATTATCTGTGACTTATGTACAAAACTTTAGATAAGGAAACAGTGAAATGTAATATTTTTTGTTCAAAAGTGCAAATTTAGTTCACCCATGAATTGTTTTATTAGATTTGGATAATTAACATGAAATTATTTATTGATTTTTTTAAGGAATAAAGAAAAACATTCCCTGAATGGTATGATTTAGTAGTTTCTGTTTCTTTTGTAGACATTTCTACTAAATATAAAAGCTAGACAGTTTTACTAAAGTGTATTAGCTGCTTGACAGTTGTTCATATATAATAATTATATCAGACTCACCAAAGGGTCAAAATTCTTTACTGTATGATTACTATTGAATATTATTTTTCATATTAATGTTAAAAATCATCTGCTTCTGGTGTCACATTCACGAAGTATCCCAGTGCCAATATGTAGTCATAAAGTCATAAAAATGAGGAACTGAATGGACTGGAATTAGAACTCGAATTAGAACTCAAATTCCTGATTTTGAATCAAAGCTATTTCTGTTGATTTTTGTAAAAGAAAGCAGTCCATGAATTAATTTTGACTTTAGATTTAGAATTAACTATATATTATTGAACACCAATTATGTATTAAGGGCAATTCAGAAAATGCAGCTGTCTCTTGAATATGCTTAAACAAATTAAATTAGCAAGCCCCATTTTTTTTTTTTAATCATTTAGTTCCACTGGGAAGGCAAGGTACCTGAGAATTCCCCAGTCTGACTCATTCTTTCTTTTTAAATTATTATTTCGTTTATTTTTGGCTGCTCTGGATCTTTGTTGCTGCACATAGGCTTTCTCTAGTTGTGGTGAGTGGAGGCTGCTGTCTAGTTGCGATACGTGGGCCTCTCACTGTGGCTTCTCTCGTGGCTGAGCACAGGCCCTAGGACACAGCTCAGTAGTTATGGTGCATGGGCTTTGCTGCCGTGCAGCACATGCGATCTTTCCGGACCAGGGATCAAACCCATGTCCCCTGCATTAGCAGGTGGACTCTTAACCACTGAAACACCAGGGAAGCCCCCCATCTGACTCATTCTAAAAAGAGTTTGTGGAGAATGCTAGATTGGGGATGACCAAGGCCTTAGTACTTTTCTCTACTTGATTAACCCTAAGCAGGCTAGTTTCTGACTCTAGACCTTGACCTCCCTTTTCCTTAGAGAATTTACTTGAGAACACTTTTAATTATGAATTATTTCTCTGCCCCTTTACGATGTAAATATTTTTCAAAATCTCTTGCCAGTTTTACGATACAGGGATGTCTCAAGGACATAGGAGACATCTCGTGGAAATCTAACCTTTAAGGAACGTAGTGTCCCTATCTCCCAGCCTCTGAGGGTGAGTAGGAGCCTGATTTCTGTTGGTAAAAATGAGCAAACACAAATCTAGAATCAGAGAAAAATATTTGCAAATGAAAGAATAATTCAGTGTGCAGGACACATTGACCACACTCCGCAAGCCAGGACTTTTCCACTAGCTCACAGTTTAGTTCAGTCCCTCAGTTGTATCTGACTCTTTGTGACCCCGTGGATTGCAGCATGTCAGGTTTCCCTGTCCATCAGCTCCTGGATCTTGCTCAAGCTCACACTCACTGAGTTGCTAACGCCATCTAACTATCTCATCCTCTGTCGTTTGAAATTGTGTTTAAACCATTCTTATCTTGTTTTTGATTTCTGCTATAGTTTTCATATTCTGGGAAATATACCTAACCATTAATATATTTTAAAAAATTATTTTGAGCAACGATGTCTCCTGTCACGTGTAGACACCTAAAGAATCCTTTCCTGGTAAAAGTAAAAGTTATGTGTCTCTCAAACTGTGAAGAGTGATAGCTCCAAATGTTTTTTTTACACATAGTTCCACCTACCATAGCTGAGATAGATTTGAAAGTTTAATAGGGTGTATCAGTTCAATTCAGTTCAGCTGTTCAGTTGTGTTCTACTCTTTAAAACACAGTGGGCTGCAGCACCCCAGGCTTCCTTGTCCATCACCAACCCCTGGAGTTTAATCAAGCTTATGTCCATCAAGTCAGTAATGCCATCCAACCACCTCATCCTCTGTTGTCCCCTTCTCCAGCCTTCAAACATTCCCACCATCAGGGTCTTTTCAAATGAATCAGTTCACATCAGATGGCCAAAATACTGAAAATCAGGTTCAGCATGAGTCCCTCCCATGAAAATTCAGGTTGAATTTCCATTAGGATTGACTGGTTCGTTCTCCTTGCTGTCTATGGGATTCTCAAGAGTCTTCTCCAAAACCACAGCTCAAAAGCATCAATTCTTCAGTGCTCAGCTTTCTTTATAGTCCAACTCTCACATCCATACAAGACTACTGGAAAAACCATAGCTTTGACTAGATGAAACTTTGTCAGCAAAGTAATGTCTCTGCTTTTTAATATGCTGTCTAGGTTGGTCATAGCCTTTCTTCCAATAAGCAATCACCTTTCAATTTCATGTCTATAGTCATCATCTTCAGTGATTTTGGAGCCCTAAAAATTGAAATCTCTCACTGTTTCCATTGTTTCCCCATCTATTTTCCGTAAAATAATGGAACCAGATGTCATGACGTTGGTTTTCTAAGTGTTGACTTTTAAGCCAAATTTTTCACTATCTTTTTTCATCAAGAGGGTCTTTTTGATTATTCTTTGCTTTTTTCCATAAGGATGGTGTCATCTGTGTATCTGAGGTTAGTAATATTTCGTTTGGCAATCTTTATTCCATCTTGTGCTTCATTCAGCCCGGAATTTCACATGATGCACTCTGCATAAGTTAAATAATCTGGGTGGCAGTATACAGCCTTGATGTACTCCTTTCCATTCCATTGTTACATATCAAGTTCTAAATATTACTTCTTGACCTGCATACAGATTTCTCAGGAGGCAGGTATGGTGGTCTAGTATTCCCATCTTTTGAAGAATTTTTCACAGTTTGTTGTGTTCCACACAGTCAAAGGCTTTTGCATAGTTAATAAAGTAGAAGTAGATGCTTTTCTGGAACTCTCTTGCTTTTTCTTTCTTTTTTATTTTTAAGATTCTTAAATATAAATGTATTTATTTCAATTGGAGGTTAATTACTTTATAATATTGTATTGGTTTTGCCATACATCAACATAAATCCGCCACAGGTATACACGTGTTCCACATCCTGAATCCCCCTCCCTCCTCCCTCCCAGTACCATCCTTCTGGGTCGTCCAAGTGCACCAGCCCCAAGCATCCAATATCACACATCGAATCTGGACTGGTGATTCGTTTCATATATGATATTTGCTTTTTTGATGATCCAATGTAAATTGGCAATTTGATCTCTGGTTCTTCTGCCTTTTCTAAATCTACCTTAAACATCTTGAAATCCATGGTTCATATACTGTTGAAGCCTGGATAGGAGGATTTTGAGCATTACTTTGTTAGCATGTGAGATGAGTTCAATTACATGGTAGTTTGACCATTTTTTGGCATTATCTTTTTTTGGGGGGGGGATTGGAATAGAAAATGACTTTTTCCAGTACTCTATCCGCTGCTGAGTTTTTCATATTTGTGGGCATATTTAGTGCAGCACTTTTATCGCATCATCTTTTAAGGTTTGAAATAGTTCAACTGGAATTACATCCCCTCCACTAGCTTTCTTCATAGTGATGCTTCAGAAGGCCAACTTGACTTCACATTCCAGGATGTCTGGCTCTAGGTGAGTGATAGCCATGCATTTGTGGTTATCTTGGTCATTAATATCTTTTTTTCTTTTAATGTTTTGTTTTGTTTTGTATTGTTCTTCTGTGTAATCTTGCCACTTCTTCTTAATATCTTCTGCTTCTGTTAGGTTCATATAATTTCTGTCCTTTATTGTTCCCATTTTTGCATGAAATATTCCCTTGATATATCTAGTTTTCTTGAAGAGATCTCTAGTCTTTTCCATTCTATTGTTTTCTTCTATTTCTTTGCATTGGTTACTGAGGAAGCCTTTCTTATCTCTCCTTGCTATTCTTTGGAACTCTGTATTCAGGTGTGTAAATCTTTCCTTTTCTCCTTTGCCTTTCACTTTTCTTTTTTTCTCAGTTATCTGTAAGGTCTCTTCAGGCAACCATTTTCTTTCTTTTTTGCATTTATTTTTCTTGGGTATGGTCTTGATCACTGCTCCCTGTACAATGTCAGGAACCTCAGTCCATAGTTCTTTAGGTACTCTGTTTATAAAGTCTAATCCCTTGAATCTATTTGTCACTTTCATTGTATAATCATATGGGATTTGATTTTGGTCATACCTGAGAGATCTATTGGTTTTCCCTACTTTCTTCAATTTAGTTCTGCATTTGGCAATAAGGAGTTCATGATGTGAGCCACAGTCCACTCCTAGTCTTATTTTTGCTGACTATATAGAGCTTCTCCATCTCTGACTACAAATAACCAATCTGATTTTGGTATTGACCATCTTGTGTATCAGTCATTGCCTATAATAAGAGAGTATTAAGAGGGTATTATTGCCTATAATAAGAGAGTATGTATGCTGTGAGTAAAACTGTCTTAAAGAAATGTTTTCAGAGCTTTTCCCTCAGGTAATTTATTTTCTTGAGATAAGATATGAGCTGAAACATGTTTTTTAATATCTTACCACACCCTGCAGATGTATGAAGATCCTATAATTTATCTTCCAAAGCATAGCATTTTTTAACAGAAAGTGAAAAATGAAATTCGCTCAGTTGTGTCTGACTCTGTGTGACCTCATGGACTACATAGTCCATGGGATTTTCCAGGCCAGAATTCTGGAGTGAGTATTCTTTCCCTTCTCCAGAGGATCTTCCCAATCCAGGGATCAAACCCAGGTCTCTCACACTGCAAGGCAAATCCTTTACCAGCTTAGCCACAAAGGAAGCCCCCTTATGACAGAAGAGACAGCTAAAATAGTTCCATATATATTTGAAATATATTTTTTTTAATTCTCTGGCAAATTGATTTCATTACAGACAGACATATAAGGTAGCTCTATTCAAAATTTATTTCTAATCATATAATTTCCAAATAAAATATTATAACTTTCCTCTGCAAATCAAAAAGATATTTTAAAACATATTTTAAATTGATTTTCTGAAACATTACAATGATATAAGAGAAGCTATGTATATATATATATTTTTTGAAGAATGAGTATTTTTTTCAATATGGTTTTACAGTTGTAATTTTTTGGAACTCTCCCTATACCCTCTTAAAAACTGTATTTATGATTAATAAATTTGAATGCTTGTTAATACTTTCAATTGGCTCTTCTGATAACTATGCTCTCTTAATTAAGGACATTTTCACTGAGCACATGTTGAAGGTGAAGGTGAAGGTGAAAGTAAAGTCGCTCAGTCGTGTCTGACTCTTTGCGACCCCATGGACTGTAGCCTATGAGGCTCTTCCGTCCATGGGATCTTCCAGGCAAGAGTACTGGAATGGGTTGCCATTTCCTTCTCTAGAGGATCTTTCTGACCCAGGGATCGAACCCAGGTCTCCTGCACTGTAGGCAGATGCTTTACCGTCTGAGCCACCAGGGAAGTCATATGTTGACGTTCCTGTTAATCTCAAATAAAAAATATGGTAGTGTTAAGTATTTTATTTGTTTTATTTTTTCTGCCTAAAATACATCAATAAAGTATTTCCATAGGAAGTATATTTTTATTCATTTCAGAGTTTTGGGTTTTTTTTTGCAAATATTTTCAAAGAGAATCCTGATGAAATAAATGATCTCTGCATGAGATTCCTTTGGATGTTTGAAAAATCTTAGGTTGCTGTGTTTGAGTTCCATTATATCTTGCACAAATATAATCTTTGAAACATAGGGTCTCCTTCAAATGTTGTATCCCACAGGTGTAGCTATTACAAAGCCCAATTATAACATTTATAATCTTGAGCAGTTTTGAAGTCAATGAACTTAAGTGTCTTCATTATATTGTATAATGACAAGTTTTAATGTCTTAAAAATAAGAATAATTAACTAAAACCTTCAGAAAATTATCCTTCTGCCTAACTTATTGTTTGTTTTTATTATCGAATACTTGTAGCTGGTTTTGAATGAGATACAACAAAAACTTACAAAATTCTTCACTAAAATGCCAAAACCTTCCTGAGATACTGCATTATTCTCAGCCATTCTTCACAAGTTCAAATATTTCTAAAATTCAAATTGCTAAAAGGTGGCAGAAAGAGAAAATATATATATTTTTCAATGTCAGCTTTATAGAAAAAATTGCCAGTTGACCTGTGAATATTTTCAATTATTTGTAAAATTTTTGACTATAGATTGTATTCTACTTGTGTGAACATCACATCTGGTTTGCTTCTAAAATATGAATTAT
>SJYC01112311.1:0-86696 GCA_006408675.1 Madoqua kirkii | reverse complement strand
GGAGTTTGTTCCTGGGAGGGGGACTGGGGACTGTGGAAGGTTTTGGAATTTTCTGTGCTTTCATGGTTCCGGAGTGTGAGGGGAACCACGACTGAAGCTTGCTCCCTGGGCGGCTGAGTTATTTGGACAGTTGCTAAAGATGGTGAGCTTTACGCCAGCAGGGTTCTGCCTAGGAGGCCCAGCCCAGGACGGAGCAGGGCAGATTCACGATGGAAATCCATTTACAGAAAACATCAGGGGTTGGGGGTCTTGCTGGGGACAGCCAGGGGGTCAGATTCCCTGGGTGGTCTGCAGGAGTTCCACTGAGCTGACCAGGGGGTGTCTTGCTGAGACTGGTCAACACAGGCCAGCAGGACCAATGCTGACAGTCAGACACTGAGGGTCGAGCCAGGAGGGGCCAGGTTTGGGAGGGGAGCAGGGGTGTGTGCCTCACAGAGGGCTTCTTGTGGAAGGGGTCCAGGAGACAGGACTCAGGTCACAGAAGCAAGCGCTTCACATAGTTTACCCAGAGATTTGGTCTGGAAGCAGGGCTTTAATAGTGCAAGAGGAAGGTTAGATCCAAAACACTGACCTGGAACACCTAGGCTCACAGAGGGCAAGGCCCTCTTGCCAAGCTTCACAGAGAGTGCATGTTGTGTCTTTATGTCATTCTTACCTCATCCATGAAACCTTCCCATTATTGACACCAAAATGACCTCCCAGAGTCACACGGTTTGTAAGTCAAAGAGCAGAACTATTTATACCCCCTAAGGAACTTTTTTTCATTTGAAAAACATACAAAAGACAAGGCTGTATATTGTCATCATACTTATTTAACTTACATGCAGAGTACATCATGCAAAGTACCAGACTGGAATCAAGATTGCTCGGAGAAATAACAACCTCACATACACAGATGATTCCACTTTAATGGTAGAAAGGAAAAAGAAACTTAAAAGCCTATTGATGAGGGTGAAAGAAGAGAGTGAAAAGCTGGCTTAAAATTCAACATTCGGAAAAGATCATGGCATCCAATCCCATCAATTCAGGCAAATAGATGGGCAAAAAATGCAAACAGTCACAGATTTTATTTTCTTGGGCTCCAAAATCACTGCAGAAGGTGACTGCAGCCATGAAATTAAAAGATGCTTGCTCCTTGGAAGAAACGCTATGACAAACCTAGACAGCGTATCACAAAGCAGATAAAGGTCCATATAGTGAAAGCTTGTTTTTCCAGTAGTCACTGTGGGAGCTGAACCATAAAGAAAGCAGAATGCCAAAAGAATTGATGGTTTTGAATTGTGGTGCTAGAGAAGACTCTTGAGAGTCCTTTGGACTACAAGGAGATCAAGCCAGTCAATCCTAAAGGAAATCAACGCTGAATAATCACTGGAAGGACGGATAATGAAGCTGAAGCCCCAATACTTTGGAGAATCCAGGTGTGCTGCAGTCCATAGGGTCACAGAGAGTTGGACATCACTGAGCAACTGAGCAACAAAAGTACAAAAATAGAAAACCAATTTCCCAAAAATATACATGTGATTGTTAGTAACATTTATGCTATACATTACATTTAATGGTAGAAATGTGAGCTTTTATACTTTCACTATCATTATGCATAAAATTGGATATAGTCACTGAAGTTACCATAGGATTTTAACATGAAAAATAAGATAAATTAGAACAACCAATTGTTTGTTGTAAATTTCATATCTGTTACAGTGTGAAAACTGTTTATATTTTATAGAGTAGCAAATTTCTTAAAAATTGAAAACGGCAAATACTTTTTGATCACCTTGCATATATACTTGTCCTTGTGTTAGTCTCTCAGTGGTATCCAACTCCTTGCGATCACATAGACTGTAGCCCACCAGGCTCTTCTGTTCATGGGATTCTCCAGGCAAGAATACTGGAGTGGGTTCTCATGCCCTCCTGCAGGGGATCTTCCCCACCCATGGATGGAACCCAAGTCTCCTGAATTGCAGGCAGATTCTTTACTGTCTGAGCCACCAGGGAAGTCCAATATAGACTAGATACATAATACATGTAATACATACTTTGCCATCTAAATATGTCAAAATTCATATATATAACTACAGAAGTCAAAGTGGAATTTTGTTACTGATTCTCAAGCTTAATTCCCACAAGTAGCCAGTACTGAAGTTTGGTGCAAATCCTCTGAGGCTCTGTTTCTTAAGTAGAGCTAAAATTATAATCCAGGCAATGTGCTCCAAATTGGTTTTTTTTTCCCATTAAATAGGACAATGTATATAAAGTACTAGTGAATGCCTGTTCAGTCACCTTCAGCAAGCCATAGTTGTGTTTCACTTCTGTCGACACAGCTGAATGGAATTAGTGAGCAGTTGGTGAATTCTTGGTGCAAGTTTTGTTCTCAGCACCACACAGGATGTACTTGAGAGGATGTGAAGGGTACAGAATGTCATTTTAATATTACCTGCTGGTAAGGGAGAACTCAGGTAGCTCAGTCATAAAGAATCAGACTGTACTGCAGGAAACGCAGGATCGATGCCTGGGTTGGGAAGATCCCCTGGAGAAGGAAATGGCACCCCACTCCAGTATTCTTGCCTGGGAAATCCCATGAATTTCCCAGAGGAGCCTGGCAGGCTAGAGGTCATGGGGTTGCAAACAGCTGGACATGACTGAGTGACTAATCAACAAACAACAGTTTCTCTTCAAGGGACAGATGTAATGATACATCTTTGAGCTCTATGGGAACTAAGGCTCTCACTAGGAGGCGGTTGAAAACTGGGGTTGACCCTCCAGAAGGCAGACAACTAAAGTGTGGATTCTATTGACCATTCCCCAGTTCTATGCTGATTCTCCCCTACTAAAGCCCCTCATGAATATGCATATACCTTAGCTTAAAGCTTAAGACCTCCCCAGTTGTGCTGTTCAGGAAACACTGCTTTTGGAAAGATCCCTGGCATTCTCCTTATTTGCTGCCAGTAAAAGCTGTTGTTCAGTCACTAAGTCATGTCCCTTTGCAACCACATGGTCTGTGGCCCACCAGGCTTCCCTGTCCATGGCAAGAATACTGGAGTAGGTTGCCATGTTCTTCTCCAAAGGATCTTCCCCACCCAGGGATCAAACTCGGTTCTCCTGCATTGCAGGCAGATTGAGTCAGTGATACCATCGAACCATCTCATCCTCTGTTGCTCCCTTCTCCTGTCCTCAATCGTTCCCAATATCAAGGTCCTTTCCAATGAGCTGGCTCTTCGCATCAGGTGGCCAAAGCATTGGAGCTTCAGCATCAGTCCTTTCAATGAATATTCAGGGTTGATTTCTTTTATGATTGACTGGTAGCTATGACAAACCTAGACAGCGTATCACAAAGCAGATAAAGGTCCATATAGTGAAAGCTTGTTTTTCCAGTAGTCACTGTGGGAGCTGAACCATAAAGAAAGCAGAATGCCAAAAGAATTGATGGTTTTGAATTGTGGTGCTAGAGAAGACTCTTGAGAGTCCTTTGGACTACAAGGAGATCAAGCCAGTCAATCCTAAAGGAAATCAACGCTGAATAATCACTGGAAGGACGGATAATGAAGCTGAAGCCCCAATACTTTGGAGAATCCAGGTGTGCTGCAGTCCATAGGGTCACAGAGAGTTGGACATCACTGAGCAACTGAGCAACAAAAGTACAAAAATAGAAAACCAATTTCCCAAAAATATACATGTGATTGTTAGTAACATTTATGCTATACATTACATTTAATGGTAGAAATGTGAGCTTTTATACTTTCACTATCATTATGCATAAAATTGGATATAGTCACTGAAGTTACCATAGGATTTTAACATGAAAAATAAGATAAATTAGAACAATCAATTGTTTGTTGTAAATTTCATATCTGTTACAGTGTGAAAACTGTTTATATTTTATAGAGTAGCAAATTTCTTAAAAATTGAAAACGGCAAATACTTTTTGATCACCTTGCATATATACTTGTCCTTGTGTTAGTCTCTCAGTGGTATCCAACTCCTTGCGATCACATAGACTGTAGCCCACCAGGCTCTTCTGTTCATGGGATTCTCCAGGCAAGAATACTGGAGTGGGTTCTCATGCCCTCCTGCAGGGGATCTTCCCCACCCATGGATGGAACCCAAGTCTCCTGAATTGCAGGCAGATTCTTTACTGTCTGAGCCACCAGGGAAGTCCAATATAGACTAGATACATAATACATGTAATACATACTTTGCCATCTAAATATGTCAAAATTCATATATATAACTACAGAAGTCAAAGTGGAATTTTGTTACTGATTCTCAAGCTTAATTCCCACAAGTAGCCAGTACTGAAGTTTGGTGCAAATCCTCTGAGGCTCTGTTTCTTAAGTAGAGCTAAAATTATAATCCAGGCAATGTGCTCCAAATTGGTTTTTTTTTCCCATTAAATAGGACAATGTATATAAAGTACTAGTGAATGCCTGTTCAGTCACCTTCAGCAAGCCATAGTTGTGTTTCACTTCTGTCGACACAGCTGAATGGAATTAGTGAGCAGTTGGTGAATTCTTGGTGCAAGTTTTGTTCTCAGCACCACACAGGATGTACTTGAGAGGATGTGAAGGGTACAGAATGTCATTTTAATATTACCTGCTGGTAAGGGAGAACTCAGGTAGCTCAGTCATAAAGAATCAGACTGTACTGCAGGAAACGCAGGATCGATGCCTGGGTTGGGAAGATCCCCTGGAGAAGGAAATGGCACCCCACTCCAGTATTCTTGCCTGGGAAATCCCATGAATTTCCCAGAGGAGCCTGGCAGGCTAGAGGTCATGGGGTTGCAAACAGCTGGACATGACTGAGTGACTAATCAACAAACAACAGTTTCTCTTCAAGGGACAGATGTAATGATACATCTTTGAGCTCTATGGGAACTAAGGCTCTCACTAGGAGGCGGTTGAAAACTGGGGTTGACCCTCCAGAAGGCAGACAACTAAAGTGTGGATTCTATTGACCATTCCCCAGTTCTATGCTGATTCTCCCCTACTAAAGCCCCTCATGAATATGCATATACCTTAGCTTAAAGCTTAAGACCTCCCCAGTTGTGCTGTTCAGGAAACACTGCTTTTGGAAAGATCCCTGGCATTCTCCTTATTTGCTGCCAGTAAAAGCTGTTGTTCAGTCACTAAGTCATGTCCCTTTGCAACCACATGGTCTGTGGCCCACCAGGCTTCCCTGTCCATGGCAAGAATACTGGAGTAGGTTGCCATGTTCTTCTCCAAAGGATCTTCCCCACCCAGGGATCAAACTCGGTTCTCCTGCATTGCAGGCAGATTGAGTCAGTGATACCATCGAACCATCTCATCCTCTGTTGCTCCCTTCTCCTGTCCTCAATCGTTCCCAATATCAAGGTCCTTTCCAATGAGCTGGCTCTTCGCATCAGGTGGCCAAAGCATTGGAGCTTCAGCATCAGTCCTTTCAATGAATATTCAGGGTTGATTTCTTTTATGATTGACTGGTTTGATTTCCTTGTTGTCCAAGGGACTCTCAAAAGTATTCTCTAGCACCTCAGTTCGAAAACATCAATTCTTTAGCACTCAGTTTTCTTTATGGTCTAACTCTCACATTCATACATGACAAGTGGAAAAGCCATTTCTTATTGTTGTTCAGTCCCTCAGTCATGTCCAACTCTTTGCAACCCCATGGACTGCAGCACACCAGGCTTTCCTGTCCTTCACCATCTCCTGGCGCTTCCTCAAATTCATGACCATTGAGTCGGTGATGCCATTTAACCATGTCATCCTCTGTTGTCCCCTTCTCCTTCCTTCAATCTTTCCCAGCACCAGGGTCTTTCCCAATGAGTTGGCTCTTTGCATCAGGTGGCCAAAGTACTGCAGTTTCAGCTTCAACATCAGTCCTTCCAATGAATACTCAGGGTTGATTTCCTTTAGGATCAACTGGTTTGATCTCCTTGCTGTCCAAGGGACTCTCAAGAGTCTTCTCCAGCACCACAGTTCAAAAGCATCAGTTCTTTGATGCTCAGCCTTCTTTATTGTCCAACTTTCACATCCATACATGACTACTGGAAAAGCCATAGCTTTGACTGGACCTTTGTCAGCAAAGTCATGCCTCTGCTTTTTAATATGCTGTCTAGGTTTGTTATAGCTTTTCTTCCAAGGAGCAAGCATCTTTTAATTTCATGGCCACAGTCACCATCCACACCAATTTTGGAGCCCAAGAAAATACAATCTGTCACTGTCTCCACTTTTTCCCCATCTATTTGACATGAGTTGATGGGACCAGATGCCATGATCATAGTTTTCTGAATGTTGAGTTTTAAGCCAGCTTTTTCACTCTCCTCTTTCACCTTCATCAAGAGGCTCTTTAGTTTCCTCTTCACTTTCTGCCATTAAAGTGGTATCATCTGCATATGTGAGGCTGTTGATATTTCTCCTGCCAATCTTGATTTCAGGTTGTGAGTCATCCAGTCCCACATTTCACATGATGTCTTCGGCATATAAGTTAAATAAGCAGGGTGACAATGTACAGCTTTGTCGTACTCCTTTCCCAATTTTGAACCAGTCTGTTGTTTCATGTCTGGTTCTAATTGTTGCAGATCCTTCCTTCTCCCAATCTTTGCCTTGGTGCTGTCTGCTGGGTAACACCCACCAAGAGGTGAACCCAGCTTCCCAGTAACAGAACCACCAGCATGTGGTGGCTCAAACACCATTGGACACCCCTGGCTTCATGGCCCCCATAACTGGAATAATGGGACTTCGCATTGGCTGCCTTGTCACCCAGATGGGCCTCTGCACCATCCCCTCCTGGGGTGAGGACCTGCCGTGAGTTCACTGGGGCTCTGGCTGCTAACAGGTTTTAGTCCAACTCTCATATCCATACATGACTACTGGAAAAACCAAAGCTTTGATTAGACAGACTTTTGTTGGCAAAGTAATATCTCTGCTTTTTAATAAGCTGTCTAGGTTGGTCATAACTTTTTGTTCAAGGAGTAAGCATCTTTTAATTTCATGGCTGTAGTCACTATCTGCAATGATTTTGGAGCTCAAAAAAATACAGTCTGTCACTGTCTCCACTGTTTCCCCATTTATTTGCCATGAAGTGATGGGACCGGATGCCATGATCATAGTTTTTTGAATGTTGAGTTTTAAGCCAACATTTTCACTCTCCTCTCACTTTCATCAAGAGGCTCTTTAGTTCTTCGCTTTCTGCTATAAGGGTGGTGTAATTTGCATATCTGAGGTTACTGATTTTTCTCTCAGCAATCTTGATTCCAGTTTTTTCTTCATCCAGCCCAGCATTTCCCATGATGTACTGCATAGAAGTTAAATAAGCAGGGTGACAATGTACAGCCTTGACTACTACTTTCAATTTGGAAATGACTGTTGCTTCCTGAGAGATTTCTCAGGAGGCAGGTCAGGTGATCTGGTATTCCCATCTCCTTCAGAATTTTCCTCAGTTTGTTGTGATCCACACAAAGGCTTCGGCATAGTCAATGAAGCAGAAGGCGATGTTTTTCTGGAACTCTCCTGCATTTTTGATGATCCAACGGATGTTGGCAATTTGATCTCTGGTTTCTCTGCCTTTTCTAAATCTAGTTTTAACATGTGGAAGTTTTGGGTTCATGCACTGTTGAAATCTGGCTTGGAGAATTTTGAGAATTGCTTTGCTAGCATGGGAGATGAGTAAAATTGTACAGTAATCTGAACATTCTTTGGCATTGCCTTTCTTAGGGATTGGAATGAAAACTGACCTTTTCCAAAGCTGTGGCCACTGCTGAGTTTTCCAAATTTGTTGACATACTGCGTGCAGCACTTTCCCAGCAACATCTTTTAGGATTTGAAAGAGCTCAACTGGAATTCCATCACCTCCACTAGCTTTGTTGGTAGTGATGCTTCCTAAGGCCCACTTGACTGCATTCCAGGATATCTGGCTCTAGGTGAAGGATCACACCATTGTGGTGTGAATCTGGGTCATGAAGATCTTTTTTGTAGTTTTTCCACGTATTCTTGCCACCTCTTCTTATATCTTCTGCTTCTGTTAGGTTCATCCCATTTCTGTCCTTTATTGTGCCCATTTTTGCATGAAATGTTCGTTTGGTACCTCTAATTTTGAAGAGATCTCTAGTCTTTCCCATTCTATTGTTTTCTTCTATTTCTTTGCATTAGTCACTGAGGAAAGCTTTCTTCTCTCTCCTGGCTATTCTTTGGAACTCTGCTTTCAACTGGGTATATCTTCCCTTTCCTCCTTTGCTTTCACTTCTCTTCTTTTCTCAGCTATTTGTAAGGCCTCCTCAGATAACCATTTTGCCTTTTTGCATTTCTTTTTCTTGGGGATGATCTTGACCCTTTGAAAAATGTATATATCTATATAGTTTTAACATTCTTATATAGTCCCATGAAGAAAGAGTTCTTTAATTTCTAGTGGGTACAGTATTCTTCAGTAGGTATTCTCTGGTTCTACGCCAGTTTCGGGTATTTGTGCCTTGTGGATCCAGAGATATTTGGGGCCCTGGTGGGTGTGCCTGTTTCTTTATCTTATGATTCTCCTGACTCAGTGAGAAGGGAGAATGGGGTCTCCTGGGCTTCTTGCCACAGGCATGGGTTCCAGGTAGCTAGCTGATAGATAAATTTTCCCCTTCCATGCTGTGGTTTAGATGGTAAAGAATATGCCTGTAACGCAAGATACCCGTGTTCAATCCCTGGGTCAGAAAGATCCCCTGGAAAAGGGAATGGCAACCTGCTCCAGTATTCCTACCTGGAGAATTCCAAGGACAGAGGATCCTAGAGAGTTACAGTCCATTGGATTGCAAAGAGTTGGACACCACTGAATGACTGACACTCACTTCACATGCCTTAACCACTAACCCTGCAAGGACTCCCACACCCCTCACCACTGGGTCTGTTCTTGAGGCTTCTACAGGCCTCTCACAAAGACAAACTCAGAGCCTCTTTTCATTTTAAAACTTTTCCTGGCTATTACATCTGGAAAATCCCAAAAGGTACAGCTGATGTTCCCCCCGCCCCCAGAGTAGTAAAATTACAAAACTTAAGAAAATGTTATAGAAGCCAACAATTCTGGATTTCTCAACTAATACACATTTGTTGTGAAAATACAAGCAATACTGAAGCATATCACATAAGTAAAAAGTTTCTCTGCAGGTGTTAATTTGCTGGGTGGAGGGTTAGAGTTTAAATTGTAATAGATACTAACACAGGGTACATCCTTGCAAATGTTCACCATCATGCTAGGGGAGAAAAGGACCTCATGTTCATGAGCAGAAAAGGGTTCTTGTGTTCATTTGCATTTCCTTGATTACAGTGGAGCCCCAAACTTTGTTTTGGGGCTCCAAAATCACAGCAGATGGTGACTGCAGCCATGAAATTAAAAGACACTTACTCTTTGGAAGAAAAGCTATGACCAAGCTAGACAGCTTATTAAAAAGCAGAGACATCACTTTGCCAACAAAAGTTCATCTAGTCAAAGCTTTGTTTTTTCCAGTAGTCATGTATGGATGTGAGAGTCGGACTGTGAAGAAAGCTGAGCACCGAAGAATTCATGCTTTTGAACTGTGGTGAAGACTCTTTGAGAGTCCCTTGTACTGCAAGTAGATCCAGCCAATCCATTCTAAAGGAAATCAGTCCTGAATATTCACTGGAAGAGCTGATGCTGAAGCTGAAAGCCCAGTACTTTGGCCACCTGATGTGAAGAACTGACTCGTTAGAAAAGACCCTGATGCTGAGAAAGACTGAAAGCGAGAGAAGGGAACGACAGAGTATGAGATGGTTGGATGGCATCACCGAGTCAATGGGCATGAGTTTGAGTAAACTCCTGGAGTTGGTGATGGACAGGGAGGCCTGGTGTGCTGCAATCCATGGGGTCGCAAAGAGTCGGACACGACTGAGCAAGTGAACTGAACTGATTACACTGGAGTTGACTATCTTTTATATTTCATTGTATGGCTCCTTGATGAGACAGAAAGTAAAAGTTATCCTGTATTGTACTTGGGCTTTGGGTAAGAGGCCAGAGAGTCGGGTGGGCCGGGCTTCCTCTGCCACAGGTTGGGGTTCGCTTGCCACGACTGTGACTGTAAAACGCAATACTGAGAAAAAGTAACAAATCTCGGTTGTCATAATTGACTGTCACAAAGTCCCCTCGACTGCCACGTGTGGGTCATCTTACTTGCTGGTCAACGTCAGGCTCCCGGAAAGAGAGCGTCCGAAGCCGCAACACGGCGTCCGCAACACGGCGGCTTCCAAGGTGGTGTAGCCAGCGAGCTGCCCGCTTTCCCGCGGGCCTTCCGCTCCGAACGCAGACATATTCCCTTTCCTATCCCCGCACCAGCCTGGGCGGAGCTCACCGTCTGCGGCCCATCCCAGGGCTCGGCCGCACCCTCCCCTCGGTGGCAGGTCCGCATGCCCAGTGACTCCACCCTCTGTGGTGCCGGCTGACATTCGCGCAGTTACCCACCGGAGCTCCAGGCGGGACGCCTGCGAACCCCGGGGACCACCAGGCACCCGGGCGGGCCGACCCAGCGGGAACCAGGGCAGCCACCACCTCCAGCCCCACCCACCGCGCCCCGAGCCGCGGACACTGTGGTGTGCGCATGCGCACCATGCCCGCTCCGCGTCCGGTGGCTGTCACCATGGTGACCGGAGCCCCGGCCGCCCCGCCCCCCGCGCCGCCGCCCGGCGGGCCTGGCCGCGACCCAGTTCGGGGTGAAGGGTGAGGGGTGAAAGGGTCAGCTCGGGGTGAGGGTGCGCTCCGGGTGAGGAGGTATCACGGGTTGAGGAGTGAGCAGGTCGGCCGGATTGCGGAGAGCTTGGGTCAAGGGGGGAGCGGAGAGGTTCCGAGATGAGTAGGGGCTAGGTGACGGGAGCTTGGGTGAGGCGAGGGGTGAGAGGGTCGGTTTGGGTGGGCGGCCTGCGGAAAGGACATCGTGGGATTTTGTTAGGGGGTGAGGACCTCTCAGAGGAGGAGGAGCCTCTGGGGGTGGGGGTCGTTGGGAGCAGGGCCTGGCCGGGGGTGGGGCGGTGATGACCTGAGAGGGGCGAACCGGGGGGCGGGGCGCGGGAGGCGGGGGTCGGGGAGGGTGACGCGGCTCTGGGTGCGCGCGGCTGAGGCCTGACCGCGCAGTGGGGGAAGCGCACAGGTGGGGCGCGCAGGTGAGGCCCGTGCCACGCGGCCCTTTAATTTCTCGAGGCTGGTCCCGGCCCGGCCGCTGTGCCCCGTGGTGAACCTCACCCCCTACACCCACCGCCACTTTACAAGTGACTGAACCCAGCGCCACGCCGCCCCTCGCGCGGGTTTGGGATGGCGGGCGCAGTTCCCGGAGGTGGGAACCTCGGGCCGTGGCCTTCCAGCAGCGCGGGGGGACCTGCCTGCCGAGTGGACGCGGCCCTGGCCCCGGCCCGGGCCCATCAGTCGAGCGCCGAGTCCGGGGCCGCGCGGCGCGCTGGGCTGGACTCACCGGCGAGGCCTGGACTGGAGCGGGGCACCGGCCCGCCGGCGAGGTTACGAGCTTCTGGGGACTGCAGCGGGTGCGCTGAGTGCGCTAAATACTTCTTCAGATAACAAACAGACCTTCACCTCTGTTTAAACCCTCGGTTGGAGGAAGAAGGCAGATGGCCTTTATTTAGACAGACACTGTCGCTACAAGTTCGGAGATATGCCTGGAATGTTTAGAATTTTTTAATTAAAAAGGACCCCAGGTAGAGCCTGTGCACGTCACGTACGCTCCCCTCCACCCCACCCCCAACGCAGCCTTCCTTTTCCTATGCAGTGAAATTAGGTCAGAAATCTAGCTTTTTATGTTAACAATGACGGTGGTCATACAACTTCTTGTTTGTTAAATGTTTGGAAAGCCTCTCCTGTTGCTGTTGGCGTAAGACAGAAGTTAATGGTGATCTGTGTCTCTCTTCTCGGCGCTTGGAAATAGTTCACGAGATTGTTTCTTTCCCAGTTGGTTCTAAATAACTTCCCTTGGAACTGAAATTCCTTCATTTGGCTATTTTTTTTAGTGGGAGTTAAATACCCTTGGATAAGCATTTAAATATGATCCCTGTCTGAAGGGTCTTTCAGAACCACTCCTTGGTAGTTTTAGCGCTCACCTTTCTATTTACTTTTTAAATCTCAAAATTTTGTGGTTCTAAAAAACAGCTTTCTTAAATATAATGTTGAGAATTTAAGTGCAGTTTAAATGTGGTTACAGAAAATTTAATTCTGTAAATATTATTGGTCAAAGATAAGCAGTATTGTTTCTGAATGAACTTAAAATTTTATCATCTGTTTTATAACCTATTCTTCTATGTTCCGCTTCTGTTTCTCCTAATTAATCCCAAAACACATTTGTTTCCTCTTTTAAGTTAAATTCAGTTTAGTTCAGTTGCTCTGTTGTGTCCCACTCTTTGCGACGCCATGAACTGCAGCACACCAAGCCTCCCTGTCCATCACCAACTCCCAGAGTTTACTCAAACTCATGGCCTTTGAGTTGATGACAGCGTCCAACCACTTCATCCTCTATCCTCCCCTTCTCCTCCTGCTCTCAATCTTTCCCAGCATCAGGGTCTTTTCAAATGAGTCAGCTCTCGGCATCAGGTGGCCAAGTATTGGAGTTTCAGCTTCAACATCACTTCCTCCAATGAACACCCAGGACTAATCTCCTTTATGATGAACTGGTTGGATCTCCTTGCAGTCCAAGGGACTCTCAAGAGTCTTCTGCAACACCACAGTTCAGAAGCATCAGTTCTTCAGCACTCAGCTTTCTTTATGTCTAACTCTCACATCCATACATGAGTACTGGAAAAACTATAGGCTTGACTCGACAGACCTTAGTTGGCAAAGTAATGTTTCTGCTTTTTAATATGCTTTCTAGGTTGGTCATAACTTTCCTTCCAAGGAATGTCTTTGAATTTCATGGCTGCAATCACCATCTGCAGTGATTTTGGAGCCCACAAAAATATAAAGTCAGCCACTGTTTCCATTGTTTCCCCATCCATTTGCCATGAAGTGATGGGACCAGATGCCATGATCTTCGTTTTCTGAATGTTGAGCTTTAAGCCAACTTTTTCACTCTCCTCTTTCACTTTCATCAAGAGGCTCTTTAGTTCCTCTTCACTTTGTGCCATAAGGGTGATGTCATCTGCATATCTGAGGTTATTGATATTTCTCCCAGTAATCTTGATTCCAGCTTGTGCTTCTTCCAGTCCAGCGTTTCTCATGATGTACTCTGCATATAAGTTAAATAAGTAGAGTGACAATATACAGCCTTGACATACTCCTTTTCCTGTTTGGAACCAGTCTGTTGTTTCGTGTCCAGTTCCAACTGTTGCTTCCTGACCTGTATACCGGTTTCTCAAGAGGCAGGTCAGGTGGTCTGGTATTCCCATCTCTTTCAGAATTTTCCACAGTTTATTGTGATCCACACAGTCAAAGGCTTTGGCATAGTCAATAAAGCAGAAATAGATGTTTTTCTAGAACTCTCTTGCTTTTTCAGTGATCCAGGGGATGTTGGCGATTTGATCTCTGGTTTCTCTGCCTTTTTCTAAAACCAGCTTGAACATCTGGAAGTTCACAGTTCACATATTGCTGAAGCCTGGCTTGGAGAATTTTGAGCATTACTTAACTAGCACGTGAGATAAGTGCAACTGTGCGGTAGTTTGAGCATTCTTTGGCATTGCGTTTCTTTGGAATTGGAATGAAAACTGACCTTTCCAGTCCTGTGGCCACTGCTGAGTTTTCCAAATTTGCTGACATATTGAGTACAGCACTTTCACAGCATCATCTTTTAGAATTTGAAATAGCTCAACTGGAATTCCATTGCCTCCACTAGCTTTGTTCATAGTGATGCTTCACCTGACTTCACATTCCAGGATGTCTAGTTCTAGGTGAGTGTGCATAATCACATCTTTGTGATTATCTGGGTCATGGAGATCTTTTTTGTACAGTTCTTCCGTGTATTCTTGCCACCTCTTCTTAATATCTTCTGCTTCTGTTGGGTCTGTACTATTTCTGTCCTTTAACAGAAAAGTTGGAAGGACAGGAGATAAAGCACCTACGTATATACTACCTAGACATAACCATTGTTGTTTAGTCACTCAATCCTTTCCAACTCTTTGCCACCCCATGGACTCCAGGCTCCTCTGTCCATGGGATTTTCCAGGCAAGAATAGTAGAGTGGGATACCATCTTTCTCTAGGGCATCTTCCTGACCTAGGGATGGAACCTGTGTCTCAAGTTTATGGAATTACAGTCTATACCTTTTTTTTCCCCTCTCTGGGTTTAGTTGTATGTGTGTTTTAATAGACTTTTTTTTTCTTTTAGGTACACAACAAAACCCAATGGAAAGCAGAGTTCCCATATACCCTCTGTCCCCACACATGTACAGCCTCCCCCATAATAGCAAAATCCCATTTGTTACAGCCAAGGAACCTCCACTGACCCAGAAACCACAGTTTACATTAAGGTTCCTTCTTGGTATTGTCTGTTCTGTGGATTAGACAAGTGTATACTGACATGAATTCACCATTATAGTGCCATGTAGTATAGTTTCACTGCCCTAAAAATCCCCTCTGCTCTGCCTATTCATCCCTCCCCTGCCCCCCGCAACCACTGATCTTTTTGCTGTCTCCATAGTTTTGCTTCTCCAGAATGTCAGAGTTGAATCATAATATATGCAGCTTTTACAGATTGACTTCTCTTACTGGCTGAGCAGTGTGCATTTAAGGATCCTCTGTGTCTTTTCACGGCTTGATAGCTCATTTCTTTTTAACACTGAATAATATCCCGTTGTCTGGATGTACCAGTTTACCAGTTCACTGCAGAGTGGCATCTTGGTTGCTTCCAGGTTTTAGCAATTATAAATAAAGCTTCTATAAAACATCATGTGCAAGGTTTTGTGTGGATGTTAGTTTTTAACTCGTTTGGATAGATACCAAGGACTGTGTGATTCCTGGGTCATAGAGTAAGAGTATATTCTGTTTGTTAGAATCAGACTGTCTCCACAGTGGCTGCACCAGTTTGCATGCCCACCAGCAATGAGTGAGACTTCCTGTTGCTTCCTGCACTTGCCAGCATGTGATGTCAGTGTTCTAGATGTTGGTCATTCTGATAGATGTGTACTGGCATCTCACTGGTGCTTAATTTGCATTTCGCTGATAACATTTGATGCAGAGCATCTCTTCATCCTGCTCATTTGCCATCCATACATGCTACCCACTCCAGTATTCTTGGGCTTCTCTTGTGGCTCAGCTGATAAAGAATCCGCATGCGATACAAGAGACCTGGGTTTGAATCCTGGGTTGGGAAGATCCCTTGGAGAAGGGAAAGGCTACCCACTACAGTATTCTGGCCTGGAGAATTCCATGAATTGTATAGTCCGTGGAGTCACAAAGAGTCGGACACAACTGAGTGACTTTCACTCACTTCTGTCTCCTTCAGTGAGATGACTGTTGGGATTTTCTTGCCCCATTTTGTAATTGAGTTGCTTTTTTCCCCTTATTGTGGAGTTTTAAGAATTTTTTGTGTATTTTGGATAGCAATCATTTATGAGACAGAGAAGGCAATGGCAACCCACTCCAGTACTTTTGCCTGGAAAATCCCATGGACGGAGGAGCCTGGTGGGCTGCAGTCCATGGAGTCGCTACGAGTCGGACACGACTGAGCGATTTCACTTTCACTTTTCACTTTCATGCATTAGAGAAGGAAATGGCAACCCACTCCAGTGTTCTTGCCTGGAGAATCCCAGGGACAGGGGAGCTTGGTGAGCTGCCATTATGGGGTCGCATAGAATCAGACACGACTGAAGCAACTTAGCAGCAGCAGGTTATCAGTTACCTCTTTCATAGATCACGTCTTTGGTGGTGTTTCCCCAAAGGTGTCTGCATTTTATCCTGGGTTACCTTCTAGGAGTGAGATTTGACTACAGTTTCTATCTTACTTTATCAAGTGTATCTATAGTGTAATGTGTTGAAAAAACTTTGCTATAGAAAGACAAAGACTTTTTGTGGCAAGTTAGTCATACTCTAAATTTAGTTCATTTCATCAGGTAGATTGATATTTATCCCAAAGCCAGCTTCTCTTAGAATTAGATTTTAAAATTTATGAAAAGTCTACCATAAAACTTCTGCCTACAAAATTTTATTTTAAAGTTGAAAGAAGTAGGAGTTAATACAGAAGGATTTAATGGATCTGTTAAACTGTGTCTCATTAGAAAGACATTCTCATTCCTCATTCTCATTCTACTTCATTTTCAGTCTATACCTTCCTCCCACCCCTCCTTGTCCCCTCAAAAAAGTCAGTTCATATTAAACCATGTAGGCTGGGAGTGCCCTTTGTCTTATTCCAGAAAGGCATTTAATTTGTGTTCAAATCTGGTCAGTTGACTTACTTGAAAATCAGGTCACACAGCTATAATCTGTGTTGATTTTTAAAAAAAGAAAAAATAGCTTAATATTAGGTTCTAATAAGTTTGAAATGTGAGGCATTCAGTCATTCCTTGGATTTAAGGAACACTTAAGTGTTACTAAAATAGCTTTAACATTATAGAAAGCAAATTTATCTGAGTCTCTGTAGGCGATTACCCTTTTTCCTTATGATATGCATCTATTTTGTGTTAAAGTATAACAGTGATGTTTTTAAGGTGAAAGATTTATTGTAATCATTTAAAAAAGAGATTTAAAAGTTTTAATGAATCTAATGTTTGTTTAAACAACATCTGCTATGCATATAGTAAAACATTTCTGGATGTTCAATATTGGGTCTTCTCTTTCCAGTAGGAAGTACCATTACTTTTTAAAATATAGCTATCCATGAAGCATTTATATACATATATAAATGTATATTTAAAATCACATATTTGCTTTTCCACCACAAACATTTTTGTGTATTTGGAATGGTTCCCTCAATAAATAATATATGTATCACGGGGCACTTCCTGTCTCAGGCCTACAGCTGGAAAAAAAAACCATCCTTAAGGCTGGATATTATTAAATGCTAGAATTTATCTGGTTGAGCCTCTCCTGATGGATGTGGAGGCGACTGTCTTTAGGTGCTGCTCCTGGGAGCTGTGTGAGTGGTTAGAGGAAGTTGGTCTGAGATGATCCACATGACTGAGGGTAAAGCTGGTTTTCACTTCAAGCTGCACTGCACAGGGTCCTGAGTGTTAGTTGCTCAGTCATGCCCAACTCTTTGCAACCCGCTAGGCTCCTCTGCCCATGGGATTTTCTAGGCAAGAATACTGGAGAGGGTTGCTATCGCCTTCTCCAGCTTCAGTTGAACGTCTTCAGAAACAAAACTCAGGGCATTTTGGGCATATTTTCATTTAAATATGAAAAAGCTTTATTTAAAAATTTAAAAGGCTTAGGCATACTCTGTAGGCATTCCGAAAAAAGTCAGGGAATGTTTCAGGTGTTTTTTACTCTGCTTTGAGGACAGGAAAAACCAAGAGTCTTAGTTGAGATAACACAGGTCTTTCTTGTGTGGTGCTGGGAGGGGTCTGTTGAAGTCTGTTATGGTGTGTTGCCTGTGAGGTCAACATTAATAACTATGCAGTATATGTTAAATAAAGTTTTATATACTTCCCAGGTGGCTCAGTGGCAAAGAATCTGCCTGCCATTGCAGGAGATTGTGGGTTCAGTCTCTTGAACTGCAGGAGGAAATGGCAACACACTCCAGTATTACCTGGGAAATCCTGTGGACAGAGGAGCCTGGTGGGCTACAGTCCATGGGGTCTCAAAAGTGTCAGACACGAATTAGTGACTGAACAGCAACAACAACAAGGTTTCATACCGAAACACACACAAAACAAGGATATATATTGAACGATCGAAGAAAATGTGACCAGAGGCTCACAGGAACTTGACCCCGTATTTCCTGTAAGAGCAGCAATTCAGTATTTGCTGATTCATAGCTGTCTTGAATATTGAAAATCAACTGTATTTTACATTTGAGTAACTTAAGGAAGCTAAAGAACTTGTATAGTTATGTAGCTACAAGCAGGAATTTGAATCCAGGTTTCATATTTTATATTTAAAGTCCTAGGGCTTCAGTAATTAGTGCCTTAAAAAGCATTGATAAAATTATGTCTTGGCTCAAATTTCAGTGTAACAAACATCCTAATATACTTTTTTTTTTTTTTTGTGCTTAAGTATTGTAATAATGAGTATATTTATAGAAGTCTTACTGTGGAAGGTAATGGCTCTCTGGTGAATTAGCAGGTGAAATACAGGACTGTTGTGCACACACCCTTTTCTTTATGCACCTCCCTTTTAACGTCATTATTTGAAGAAGAGCAGGTAGAATTTAAGCTGATTATTGAAGAAAGATAGTGAGGGAGGGAGGAAACGGCATAGCTTTGGACCCCAAATAGCTTGGGGAATAGAAAACAAACCAGTTTAATTGGTATGGAAGGTTTGTACAGGGAGAACTGGGAAACCCCACTGAGGGGTTCAGACTTCACCTTGGAGGTAAATACTGAAGGCCTCTGAGTCATGGCTTCCTGCTACTTCACAGGGAATTTTTGTCTGGGGAGGAGGGCTTAGAGGCGAGGTGCAAGTAAAATAGGTAGGATCCTGGTATCAGAGTTCAGACTGAAATAAGAGCCTCAATTCTAGAGAGATTAGGTTCAGGACAAGTGGGAGGAAGCGAGCTTGCCAAGCCAATGGAAAAGAGAGCTGGTGCCTTTTGAAGTGAAGGTCAGAGGCTGAAGGGCACCTGGAGTGACGAGGAAGATGATGTCACCTCTGAGCAGCAGAGAATCCTGGGCACGTTGACTGTGGACATGTGATTTAGAGGCAGCTTCTGCCAGATGCCTGCATGGCTGAGCAGCACAGGTAGAGTGCTGGGTAGGAACAGAGGACTCATCATTTGTGAGAAACTCCAAGAGCCTGGCTCTGTGTTGATGAATGAACTGGGACCACTGGAAAGGGAGTTGGTAGCCTGGCGTCAGCAGACAGTCCTGGTTCCCTGCCCCCTCTCAGCAGTTGTGAGACATGGGGACAGTGAGTGTATTATTCACTCTGCAGAGCCCCTGGTCTAAGCCAGAGGGTTAGAGCAGGAGTGGAGAAGCTGACTGTAAAGGGCCACAGGTGTCCGTCACAGATGCGCGACCTGCGGCTGTCGTGTGCAGACAGCTATGACCTGTGTTGGTGAACAAGCGTGGCTGTGCTCCAGTAAAACTGTATTTACACAGGCAGGGCTGGGCCATTCTTTGCTGACCCTGGTTTAGAATAAAGGATATTTGAAGTCTGTGCTAATTATGAGGCAACCTAATTCATTTAGAGTTTTGCAGTGTGGAATTTGTTGTGATTTAGGGTACCAGCAGAAAGTCTTAGTTGCTAAACTTGGAAATTAATGGCAGATACTGGAGTTCATTTATTTTCTTCTTGGGCTTACATTTTATTAATTGGCCAGTGAACATTTATGTATCTTTCTGTGCTTTCACATAAATTGTCTACTCTGGTCCGTTACTTTTCATTCCATGATGAATGAGTCATGCTTTATAGTCAAGGAGACAACATTAAGAACAGCACAGTGATCTTCTGGGTCATCTCAACCCAAACAGTGTGTGGAGGCAAAGGGAACCGGGAGGTGATTTGTCAACAGTTAAGAACTATATAGTGGTGTTCATCTTAGTTCTGCAGAGCCTAGGGACTGGCAGGTGCCATTTTTGGAGAGACTGCTGACTTTACACTAACAGCAATGTTCGTCGTGTGTACAGCCCCTCAACTGGAGACTTCATTCCCAGCATGCCTTGCACCAGCAAGAGCTCTGCGTCCAGGTCTGGGGAGTCACGTGGGAGGAACCAAGTGTACTTGCCCTCCCGCTTCCCATTCCCTTGGCACTTTGGTCAGTGATGGTGGGGCTGTCCTCTGCCCCCGAGGGGGTGGGGTAAGGTGGGGTATGGTGTTGGTGTACTGTTCTGTTCTGTTCTGCTGTATTCTTGCAGCAAATTTTATTATAACTAAAGGCTTTATGACATATATTTACCTAGTTCAGTTCAGTTGCTCACGTTTCTGACTCTTTTCCACCTCGTGGACTGAGGCACGCCAGGCTTCCCTGTCCATCACCAAATCCCAGAGTTTTCTCAAACTCATGTCCATTGAGTTGGTGATGCCATCCAACCATCTCATCCTCTGTTGTCCCCTTCTCTTCCTGCCTTCAATCTTTCCCAGAATCAGGGTCTTTTCAAATGAGTCAGCTCTTTGCATCAAGTGACCAAAGTATTGAAGTTTCAGCTTCAGCATCAGTACTTCCAGTGAATATTCAGGACTGATTTCCTTTAGGATGGACTGGTTGGATCTCCTTGCAGTCCAAGGGACTCTCAAGAGTCTTCTCCAACATCACAGTTCAAAAGCATCAATTCTTTGGCACTCAGCTTTCTTTATGGTCTGACTCTTACATCCATGCATGACTACTGGAAAAACGATAGCTTTGACAAGCAGACCTTTGTTGACAAAGTAATGTCTCTGCAAAGTAATGTCTTTTTAACATGCTGTCTAAGTTGGTCATAACTTTTCTATCAAGGAACAAGCATTTTTAAATTTCATGGCTGCACAGTCACCATCTGCAGTGATTTTGGAGCTCAAAACAATAAATCTGTCACTGTTTCCACTGTTTCCCTATCTGTTTGCCATGAAGTGATGGGACCAGATGCCATGATCTTCATTTTCTGAATGTTGAGTTTTAATGCAACTATTTCACTCTTTTCTTTCACTTTCATCAAGAGGCTCTTTAATTCTTTTTTGCTTTCTGCTATAAGAGTGGTTTCATCTGCATATCTGAGGTTATTGATATTTCTCCCAGCAATCTTGATTCCAGCTTGTGCTTCTTCCAGCCCAGCATTTCTCATGATGTACTCTGCATATAAGTTAAATAAGTAGGGTGACAATATACAGCCTTGACGTACTCCTTTTCCTATGGAACCAGTCTGTTGTTCCATGTCCAGTCCTAACTGTTGCCTCTTGAGTTGCATACAGGTTTCTCAGGAGGTAGGTCAGGTGGTCTGGTATTCCCATTTCTTTCAGAATTTCCCACAGTTTATTGTGATCCACACAGTCAAAGGCTTTGGCATAGTCAATAAAGCAGAAATAGATGTTTTTGGGGAACCCTCTTGCTTTTTCAATGATCCAGCGGATGTTGGCGATTTGATCTCTGGTTTCTCTGCCTTTTCTGAATCCAGCTTCAACATCTGGAAGTTCACAGTTCACATAACGTTGAAGCCTGGCTTGGAGATTTTTGAGCATTACTTTACTAGCGTGTGAGATGAGTGCAATTGTGCGGTAGTTTGAACAGTCTTTGGCATTGCCTTTCTTAGGGATTGGAATGAAAACTGACTTTTTCCAGTCCTATAGTTACTGCTAAGTTTTCCAAATTTGCTGGTATATTGAGTGCAGCATCATCTTTTAGGATTTGAAATAGCTCAGCTGGAATTCCATCACCTCCACTAGCTTTGTTCATAGTGATGCTTCCTAAGGCCCACTTGAATTCGCATTCCAGGATGTCTGGCTCTAGGTGAGTGATCACACCATTGTTGTTATCTGGGTCATGAAGATCTTTTTTGTATAGTTCTGTGCATTCTTGCCACCTCTTCTTATATCTTCTGCTTCAGTTAGGTCCATGCCATTTCTGTCCTTTATTGTGTCCATTGTTGCATGAAATCTTTCCTTGGTATCGTTGATTTTCTTGAGATCTCTAGTCTTTTCCATTCTGTTGTTTTCCTCTATTTCTTTGCATCTACCCAGTGGCCTGCTCTACGTCATGTACCAGTTACTTCATTCTCCCTCTTCTGTATCAATTAAACTTTAAAATAAAACTTTAGTATTTCCTTATAACTATTATATCTCATTTTAGATTTTCTTTGCTAGTTATTTAGCTGTAGCTCGAAGGCAATGGCACTCCACTCCAGTACTCTTGCCTGGAAAATCCCATGGACAGAGGAGCCTGGTAGGCTGCAGTCCATGGGGTTGCTAAGAGTTGGACACGACTGAGCAACTTCACTTTCACTTTTCACCTTCATGCATTGGAGAAGGAAATGGCAGCCCACTCCAGTATTCTTGCCTGGAGAATCCCAGGGACGGGGGAGCCTGGTAGGCTGCCGTCTATGGGGTTGCACAGAGTCAGACACGACTGAAGTCACTTAGCAGCATAGTAAGTTTATTGACTGAAGATAAATAATACTTCTTAAAAAGAAAGTTGTTTTATAATGATGTTTTAAACAATAAATGGAAAAGTTTTGTCCTAAGGTGTAATTATAGACATTGGTTGATGTGGCAAGAAAGTGTGCTAAGAAATTTTATAGAGAAAATACAGTGTATAACTATACTTAAGAGTGGTCATCTTCACACATTTCCATTTTTATCATAAGAAATATGCATATCCCCATGTCATTTTTTTTTTCCTGACGCCAAGCAGTTCTCCTGTCCTCTGACACCAACTGGGTGTCATCTGACTCAGTTGTATTCTGACACAGCCTCAAGTTAACACAGACCCTCCAGGTTACGGGCTCAGTCACATACAGCTGCCCTCACATCAGAAGTTAGCTGCCAGCAGGTGGCCAGGCAAACATAAGAGGAGCAAAGCCGCCACGATGGTGCCAAGGGGACCCCCGATCTGTTAACCCTCAGACACATGGCCTCAACAATAAATGGCCCAGAAAAGCTTTTATGACTCCAGAAACCAGCTAAGAAGTTGCAGTCACCCAGGCTAGCATAAAGCCAAGAGCAGCTGCACTGAAGTGGGGACAGGCTGCTTCACTTCCCTCATCACAAGAGCCACATCCACAAGTGCCCCTCAGCAGGACTCTCAGTGAACAGCTTCCTAGTTACATGCCAAAGAGAAGCGCCTCACAGGTCAATTTCTCTCACCTGACTAGCATGATTGGCACCCCTGGGGCCACTGAGAAGAAGGAGAGTTCAGCTGCTTGCGGCCAGAGAGCCTGCAGCCCACAGATGGGTGCTGGAGGGAGAAGCAGCTCACAGCTCTGGGCAGTGAGAGGCGGAGAGAAGACCTGTCCCCAGAGAAGGTTTGGAGGCTCCAGAATCTAGCCAGGCTGATTGGTGAAAGTCTTTCCCCATATGAAGCTAGTTCAGAAAGACGGGAGAGGTGGCAGTTTTTACAAATGCCCAAATCCCAGCCAAAAATAATGAGGCAGATGAAACAGGGAAATGTAGCCCAGTCATAGGATCAAAATACATATCCGGAAACTGACCCTAAAGAAACTAACATGTGTGAATTAACGACGAATTCAAAATAATAGTCTTAAACTGTAGTATGCTACAAGAGAGCATAGTGAACTAACTGCAGGTGTGAAAACGAACAAAATGTAAATATCAACAGAAGAAAGAAAGAAAAGAAAAGAAGTCACTCAGTCATGTCCAACTCTTTGTGACCCTGTGGACTGTGTAGCCCATCACGCTCCTCTGTCCATGGAATTGTCCTGGCAAGAATATTGGAACGGGTTGCCATTCCCTTCTCCAGGGGATTTTCCCAACCCAGGGATCGAACCCAGTCTCCTGCATTGCAGGTGATTCTTTATAGGCTGAGCCACCAGGGAAGCAAATATCAAGAAAGAAAATATAAAAAAGAACCAAACAAATTCTGGAGCTGAAGAATACAATAACTAAATTGAAAAATTCTCTAGAGTGTTCAACAGCAGAATTAACCAAGCAGAAGAAAGAATCAGAATTTGAAGACAAGTCACTTGAAATTATCAAGTCAGGAGCAAAAAGGAAAAAGAATGATGAAGAGTGTGGAAAGCCTCAGAGGCTTATGGAACAGAAACAAGTAGACCAGTATGTGTTACGTGGGAGATCTAGGAGGAAGGTCATGAAGCTTCTGAAACTTACTGCAGGATATGGACATTCAAATTCAAGATGCCCAAAAGAGGCGTGGACCAAAACACGTAGGAAGAAAACTCACAAGGCCGAGGCAAAGAGAGAATCTTGAAAACGGCAAGAAAAAAGCGAGTTGTCACAGGGAGCTCCCATAAGGTTCTCAGCAGGTGTTTCAGCAGTGACATTATAGGCCGAGAGGGGGTGGGGCGATTGCTAGAAACGCCACAGGAAGAAAAAGCCACCTCTAAGGACCATCGATGGAAACCTTTATTGGGCGGTCGCTCTCGGGCAGACTCCCAGTGGGGAGCGGGCAAGGGAAGGGAGTCTGCGAGGTATGGGGGTTGGGCACGAGGTTTTATAGTCAGGGCTGGCATTCAAGCCAGGTCCTCCCACATAAGGTACGAAGTGTGGGCTGTAATGGTGATTGGCATTTGACTGAGCCAGGCCATGGGGTTGGTTCCCGGAAGTTTGGTCCGCTTCCGGTTCCTGTTTGGGCGGTGGCCAACCGCCGAGACCTTTCAGGACACTTTTCTGGGGTTTTTCGTCGCGACATGCCCATACATGCCCAACCATGCTCGACCTCTCAGCGATGTATTCAAAGTGCAAGGATAAAAGAAGCACTCCAACCAAGGAAACTGGATCTGGCAAAACTGTCCCTCAAAAGTGAGGGAGAAATAAGACTTCCCAAGGGAAGTAAAAGCTGAGGGAGTGCACATCACTGGACTTGGGTTGCCGGAAATGCTAATGACAAGGTGCAAGGTGTGACGTGAAAGCACACGAAAACATGACATTCTGTTAAAGGTGGATATACAGACAGGTGTGGGGAGGCTCAGTCATGCCCAGTTCTTCGCCACCTCATGGATTACAGCCCATCAGGCTCCTCTGTCCATGAGATTTTCCAAGCAAGAATACTGATGTGGGTTGCCATTTCTGCCTCCAGGGGATCTTCCCAACCCAGGGATCGAACACACATTTTCTGGGGCTCCTTTGTTGGCAAGCAGATTCTTTACCACTGAGCTACCTGGAAAGCCCATATGGAAAGGTCCCAAATCTGTAATACTGTCATGGTTGTACACAAAAAGTAAAAACCAGTAACTACAGTAACTATAAAATGTAAAAAGATGTAATTTGTGATGTTTATAACAAGTGGGGAGAGATGTACAGGAGTAGAATTTTTGTATGTGATTGAAATTAAGCAGTAATTAGTTTAAAAGATTGTTGTAACTATAAAATGTGTTATGTAATCTCCCCACAAAGAAAATACCCATAGGATATAAATGGAAGATGAGAAAGGAATCAAAGCATGTCACTGCAGAACACCAGGGAAGCATCAAGGCAGAAAGCAAAAACAGAAAGAGGAGCAAATAAACTGTCAGACAAAAAACAGTCAACAAAATGGAAATAGTAAGTGCTTCCCTGGTGGTCAAATGGAAAATGTATCTGCCTGCAATGCAAGAGATCTGGGTTCAAGCCCTGGGTCAGGAAGAACCCCTGCAGAAGGGCATGGCAACCCACTCTGGTATTTTTGCCTGGAGAATCCCATGGACGGAGTAGCCAGATGGGTCATAAAGAGTCAAACACAACTGAGTGACTAACATTTTCACTTTCACTATCAGTAATTACTTTCAGTGTAAATGTCTCAAATTCCCCAATCAAATGATACAGAGTAGCTGAATAAATGTAAAACGTGTATGTGGGTACATCAAACAAAAATTTGAGTCAAAGATTCTCACAAGAGACAAAGAGGGACATCATATGATTATACGTATTACACACACATATATATACACATATATATCCTATAAAGCTTTCAGTTTTCCAACATTGAGCTGGAGAGGTTAAATGACTGGTCGGCCAAAGCTCACCGAGTCAGTTTAGCCCCCATCAGCTGTCAGGGGAGGCAGGCGGTGGGACTGAAGGACTGAGTTGTGACTGTAGGAGTTGCTTTTCTGGGGACCAGCCGCCCCTCCCCCACCCCCCCAGTCCTGAAGTTCTGAGGCCCCTGTGTCGTCATATTAGCATTCAAAAGACTACAGATTCCCAGACTTTGGTGACTTTGTGCCAGGAAACAAAAATCAAATATTATTTTTAGTGTACTAGATCCCCAGTATTTGATATATTGTAAATGTATGTGGTTTTTAAGTTAAACTTTCTATTAAAATATGTAAATGTTTTCTTAAAAATCTTTTAAAAAAAAGATGAAGTCTCAATTTTTTTCTGTGTTTTTTTCCTGTTGCTTTTATGCTGAGAAAGGCATTTCCTTCCTTGAGATCAGATTCTCCTTAGTTCCTTTATGGCTTCAGTTAAAAGGAACAGCTCTTTCATCTGTGTGGAATTTGTTTTCTGTGAAAATAAGGATTTAAGTTTTTCCTCTCAAAATAGATAACCAATTGTTGTAAGTCTGTTTTGTTTTTCTTTAAATCATTTTTCTTTTACCCTCGTTGTCACGTCACATCTTACTAAAATTCTTCTGTTAGGGTTTGTAGGGTTTTCCCTTCTCTTCTCTTGAACTCTGTGTATTCTTGTTCCATTTCCACAGTTTACTTACTGAAGTTTTATAATATATTTAATAACTGGTGGCACAAATTGTGTTTTCTTAGCCTTTTAAAAATGTTTTTGTGAATTAAAAACATTGCATGCCACATTCTTAAAAAACAGATTTTTGGAGCCATCAGACCACTACAGCTGCCCAAGGGTGAGCCCGGAGGGCACTCAGGCTGGCGGGGCCCAGGGTCCTGGCCCCAAAGAGTGAGACGCGCAGCAGAGGAAGGGGTTCAGTGAGCCCAGACTCCTGCATCTTGCCATGCATAGAGAAGCACTAAATCCCTTAACTTGGTTTTAATTATCAGGAATCCAACTACCTGGTCTGTGTTGCAAATATTCCTGTAGACCCAGCTGCTGCTCTCTCACTCTTCAGAGCAGTCCCTCAGGGCTACCTGGGAGCTGCCCCTGGCTTGCGCCCTCAGGAAGCTCTTCAGATGAAACTGGTGTCAACTTTTAAGTTGTGTTTTTTTTTTCTCCCAGTTGACACTTTTCTGTTTACTTTTTGTATGTCCACATATAACACATATCTACCATTATAATGTCACACAGATGGGTTTCATAATCCAAAGATCCTCTGTGCTCCACCCATTCTTCCCTCCTCCAGGTGAAGTGAAGTCACTCAATCGTGTCCGACTCTTTGCAGCCCCATGAACACCAGGCTCCTCCATCCATGGGATTTTCTAGGCAAGAGTACTGGAGTGGGTTGCCGTTTCCTTCTCCGGGGAATCTTCCCAACTCAGGGATCAAACCCCTGTCTCCCACATTGTAGACAGACGCTTTACCATCTGAGCCACCAGGGAAGTTTCCCTCCTCCAAACCCTGGTGTTATTACTGTCTCCACAGTCTTGCCTTTTCCACAGTGTCACACAGTTGGAATGTACAGTATGTGGTCCTTTTATATCGGCTTCTTTCCCTCAATATTCGTTTAACTTTCCTCCATGCCATGCCTTTTCATGCCTTGGTAGCTCATTTCTTTTCAGCTGAATAATGTCCCAGTTTCTGGAAATACCAAGTTTACTTATCCATTCACTTGCTGAGGACGTCTTGGTTGCTTCCACGTTTTAGAAGTTAAGAATGAAGCTTCTGTAAACATCCATGTGCAGATTTATGTGTGATCATAAGGTTTTGATTCCTTCAGTTAAGTACTAAAGCATGTGATTGCTGGACCTTACAGTTTTTTGTTGTTGTTCAGTTGCTAAGTTGTGTCTTACTCTTCGCAACCACATGGACTGCAGCATGCCAGGCTTCTCTGTCCTTCACTGTCTCTTGGAGTTTCTTCAAATTCATGTCCATTGAGTCAGAAATGCCATCTAACCATCTCATCCTCTGTCACCTCCTTCTTTTGTCCTCAGTCTTTCCCAGCATCAGGTTCTTTTCTGGTAAGCTGGCTCTTTGCATCAGGTGGCCAAAGTATTGGAGCTCTAGCATTAGTCTTTACGATGAATATGCAAGGTTGATTTCCTTTATGATTGACTGGTTTGATCTCCTTGCGGTCCAAGGGACTCTCAAGAGCCTTCTCCAGCACCACAGTTCAAAGCATCAATTCCTGACACTCAGCCTTTTTTATGGTCCAGCTCTCACATCCATACATGACTAGCAGAAAAACATAGCCTTGACTGTATGGACTTCTGTCAGCAACGTGATGTCTTTACTTTTTAATATGCTGTGCAGGTTTATCATAGCTTTCCTTCCACAGAGCAGATGTCTTTTAGTTTCATGGCTGCAGTCGCCATCCACAGTGATGCCCAGAAAAATAAAATCTGTCACTGCTTTCACTTTTCCCCCATCTGTTTGCCATGAAGTGATGGGTCCAGATACCATGATCTTAGTTTTCTTTTTTTTAATGTGTTATTTATTTATTAGACATGCAGCATGTGAGATCTTAGTTCCCCAACCAGGGGTCGAACCCATGCCCCGTCCATTGGATGGGCAAAGAGTCTTAACCACTGAGAACCACTGAATCTCAGAATCTTAACCACTGGACCACCAGGGAAATCCCGATCTTAGTTTTTTGAATGTTGAGTTTTAAGCCAACTTTTTCACTCTCCTCTTTCCCTTTCATCAACAGGCTCTTTAGTTCCTCTTTGTTTTCTGCCATTAAAGTGGTTCCATCTGCATATCCGTGGTTGTTACTTCTCTGGGCACTCTTGATACCAGCTTGTGATTCATTCAGCCCAGCATTCCCCATGATATATTCTCTGCATAGAAGTTAAACGAGGTGACAGCATACAGCTTTGTTGTACTCCTTTTCCAGTTTTGAACCAGTCAGTTGTTCTATGTCTGCTTCTTTATCCACATACAGGTTTCTCAGGAGACAGGTAAGGTGGTCTGGTATTCCCATCTCTTTAAAAATTTTCCAGTTTTTTGTGATCCACACAGTCAAAGGCTTTAGTGTAGTCACTGAAGCAGAAGAACATGTTTTTCTGGAATATTCTTGCTTTTTCTCTCATCCAGTGGATGTTGGCAATTTGATCTCTGGTTCCTCTGCCTTTTCTAAACCCAGCTTGTATATCTGCAAGTTCTCAGTTCACGTAATGCTGAAGTCTAGCTTGAAGGATTTTGACCTTACTGGCATGCAGAATGAGTCCAATTTTACAGTAGCTTGTACCTTCTTTGGTACTGCCTTCTTTGTAATTGGAATGAAAATTCACCTTTTCCAGTCCTGTGGCCACTGCTGAGTTTTGCAAATTTGCTAACATACTGAGTACAGTACAGTAATAGCCTCATCTTTCAGGATTTTAAATAGCTCAACTGGAATTCTATCACCTCCACTAGCTCTGTTTGTAGTAATGCCTCCCAAGGCCCACTTAACTTCAGATTCCAGGATGTCAGGCTCTAGGTGAATGACCACACCATTGTGGCTATCCTGGACACTTTTTGTATAGCTCTTCTGTGTATTCTTGCCACCTCTTTTTAATCTCTTCTACTTCTGTTAGGTCCTTAACATTTCTGTCCTTTATTGTGCTGATCCTTGCGTGAAATGTTCCCTTGATATCTCCAATTTTCTTGAAGAGATGTCTAGTTTTTCTCATTCTGTTGTTTTCTACTTCCTTGAACTGTTCTTTGAAGAAGACCTTATCCTTGCTATTCTCTATAACTCTGCATTCAGTAGGGAATATCTTTCCCTTTATACAGTAGCTTGTACCTTCTTTGGTACTGCCTTCTTTGTAATTGGAATGAAAATTCACCTTTTCCAGTCCTGTGGCCACTGCTGAGTTTTGCAAATTTGCTAACATACTGAGTACAGTACAGTAATAGCCTCATCTTTCAGGATTTTAAATAGCTCAACTGGAATTCTATCACCTCCACTAGCTCTGTTTGTAGTAATGCCTCCCAAGGCCCACTTAACTTCAGATTCCAGGATGTCAGGCTCTAGGTGAATGACCACACCATTGTGGCTATCCTGGACACTTTTTGTATAGCTCTTCTGTGTATTCTTGCCACCTCTTTTTAATCTCTTCTACTTCTGTTAGGTCCTTAACATTTCTGTCCTTTATTGTGCTGATCCTTGCGTGAAATGTTCCCTTGATATCTCCAATTTTCTTGAAGAGATGTCTAGTTTTTCTCATTCTGTTGTTTTCTACTTCCTTGAACTGTTCTTTGAAGAAGACCTTATCCTTGCTATTCTCTATAACTCTGCATTCAGTAGGGAATATCTTTCCCTTTTTACTTTTCCTTTTGCTTCTCTTCTTTCCTCAGCTATTTGTAAAGCCTTCTCAGACAACCCTTTTGCCTTCTTGCATTTCTTTTTCAGTGGTTTTTGTCACTGACTCCTGTGCCATGTTAGAAACCCCCAATCCATAGTTCTTCAGGCATTCTGTCTTCCAGCTCTGATCCTTTGAATCTGTTAGACACCTCCACTATATTATAATCATAAGGGATTTGAGTTAGGTCATACCTGAATTGCCTAGTGGTTTTCCCTGCTTTCTTCTATTTAGGCATAAATTTTCCAATAAGGAACTGATGATCTGAGCCACAGTCAGCTCCTGGTCTTGTTTTTGCTGACTGTATAGAGCTTCTCCATCTTCAGCTGCAAAGAATATAACGAGTCTGATTTTGGTATAAACTATCTGATGAGTCCATATGTAAAGTCATCTCTTCTGTTGTTGGAAGAGGGTATTGGCTATGACCAGTGCATTCTCTTAGCAAAACTCTGTTAGTGTTTACCTTGCTTCATTTTGTACTCCAAGGCCAAACTTTCTTGTTACTCCAGCCATCTTTTGACATCCTACTTTTGCATTCTAATCCTCTATGATGAAAGGTATTAGTTTTAGAAGGTTTTGCAGGTCTTCATAGAACCAGTCACCTTCAGCTTCTTTGGCTTCAGTGGTTGGGCATAGACTTAGAATAGTATGATGTTGAATGATTTGCCTGGGAAACGAACCAAGATCATTCTGTTGTTTTTGATATTGCACTCAAGAACTGCATTTTGGACTCTTGTTGACTATGAGGGCTATTCCATTTCTTCTAAGGGATTTTTGCCCACAGTAGTAGACACAATGGTCATCTGAATTAAATTCACCCCTTCCCATTCCTAAGATGTCAGTGTTCACTCCTGACAAGTGCTGCTTGAGCATGTCCTACTTACCTTGATTCATGGACCTAACTTTCCAGGTTCCTATGCAGTGTTGTTCTATATAGCATTGGGCTTTACTTTTACTACCAGACACATCCACAACTCAGCATCGTTTCTGCTTTGGCCCAGCCACTTCGTTTTTTCTGCAGCTATTTCTCTGGTCTTCCCCAGGAGCATACTAGACACCTTCCGACCTGCAGGGCTCATCTTCCAGTGTCATATCTTTTTGCCTTATCATGGGATTCTTGCAGCAAGAATACGGTAGTGATTTGCCATTCCCTCCTTCAGTGGACCATATTTTGTCAGAACTCTTAACTATAACCCATCCATCTTGGGTGGGCCTGCACAGCATGGCTCATAGCTTCATTGAGTTATGCAAGACTCTTTGCCACGACAAGGCTGTGTGTGAGCCATGAAGGGGGGAGCTTTATAGTTAGAGTATATTTATTTGCATAAGAAACTGCCAAACTCTTCCAAAGTGACTTTTCCAGTTTGCATTACTACCAGCAGTGAATGAGACTCATTTGGTGGTGTCAGTATTTTGTGTGTTTTGGACAGTATCTTAATACCTGATAGGTGTGTCTTTTGCAGATGTTTTCTTCAAGTCTGGATTTTCTTCTCTCTAGAATATTCACTGTTTTCATTGTACTCCACACTCCTGAGGGCTGTGATGTGATGCCAGTGGGGGTGGCGGCTCACTGCCTGAAGGGACTCGGGGAGAAGCCCGGGCTTAGACTTTCTTCTCTGACTCTGCCCTGCCTCATGTGGAAAGCACACTACTAGACCTGTATCTGAGAAAAAATTAATATTCCGTAATATTTATTCTTGCCATTTAGGTAATGATTTTTTAAATTTTCATTTATTCAAGTTTTTAAATATAATCTGTCAAGGTAACATATAAAAGTTTTTTCTGGACATTTTAAATGTTCTCTTGATAACGGCATTTTTTTCTATTGTCTTTAATTGCAATAAAGCTATTTAGTTTTGTACATTTATTTTATATTTAGCCATTTCATTAGGTCTAATGGTTCTTCATTTGATGCTTTTTCCATCTTCTAGTTATATTATCTTTGCCTAAATAATAGTAATTGTATTTTCTTTCCTGGTAGTTCTCTTTTCTATTTTATGCCTTGTACTGATTAGAACTTACAGAATAATACTGAGTAATAATGTAGAAGGGCGGCCATATCTTTTTTCTGACTTTACTGGGTTATGCTGGGTAGAATATCATTTGTTTTGAAAGTACTGTAAGCATTCTCATACATACAATGTTTTGAATGCCTATATTTGTAAGTTTAATGAGAGGTAGGTTTCATAGATACAATTTTTTGGCTGGCCAAGAGATTGATTAGTGAGCATTTAAAAATCGTCAAAATGTGTATCAGCGACTATATTTAAAGTGAGGGTGGAGGAGGGACCTAAGCTCCAGTCCCATGGCTACCTCTTCAGGCGGAGGTCAGCGTTTGCCAAGTTTAATGAGTTTTTGGCTGAGTAGGTGCTGCTTTTCTGGTAAACTGCAGATGTACGCGAGGCCCTGACCTGACCTGCATTCGCAGTATTTATGATATCTTTATTCAGAAATATTAGCTGAAGTGTAGGAAAATCTGAATTGCAAAATGTTTACCTTCCTAGATTTTTTTTTCCAGGATTAAGTCCATCAAGATCTAGTTCCTCTGATTTGTGAGATGAGGATCTTTATTTTAGGTGGCCCTTCAAGGGCAGAAACAAATACTCTTAGCCTGCTGGTAGCAGTCTCTGGTGAGGGTGGGGGCCCATGAGAGCTGCCAGTGATCTCTCCCAGCCCGTGTCCCCATGGTCTCGTGGGACTCCTGCTCCTGGAGCAGGAAAACTGAGTTTGCCATTTCCCAGTGCCTGTGAGGCCTGCCCATCCCTGCAGCCACTTACAGAGAACCACCCATGTGCTGATGTGGAGCTTCTAGTCCACATGGCGTCCTGTGTCGACATGTGTGAGCTGAGGAGTGAGCAGAGTCGGCAGAGGCTTGCTGGCCACGGGGTTTCTGCTGAGCATATTGGTCTAGAGGAGCTTAATGTGACTGCGGCCAGTGTGTCCCTGGCAGGCCCGCTCTGGTCCAGTTTCCTGGGGCTCGTTCCTTCAGGCTCTGTGTGGAGCCCCATCCCTGTCTTCATGCCGTTGGACGTATTTTTCTGTTAAATGTGTGTGTGTGTTAAACGGTGGCTGGTGCTAGTCGTCTGTGCCAGGACTCAGGCACGTCAAGAGCATCACAGCCGTTGGAGTCGCATCCAGGCATCTTCAGAGGAGCGAGAAGGCCAGTGTGTGCCGTGCTTGCTGTGCACTGCTGCACCTGTGAGTCTGCTGCTAAGAGTTTTGTGATGTGACCAGATGGTTCCCAGCATCTTCCTCTGCTGTTGGCCAAGCCTGGTAGAGGTATGGGAAGAAGCTTTCTGACTTCTGGGTGTGTCCTACACGCCTTCCACAGCATGCTGAAATACAGCCATCTCCCTTAATTCATTCACTCAAATGGTACAACTAAATGATTCCTGGTGTAGTCACAGACATGTGACACAACCTGCCAATGTAGGACACTTTCAGGACCTCAGGAAGAAGCCCTGTGGCTCTTCCCCCCGTTTCCCTCCCCAGGCAGCTGCTGGCCCATCTGTGTCACTGCATCTGTACTGCCCTGGACTTTTATTTGAACAGAAGATCGTGTCGTGTGTGGACTTTTGTGACGGACCACTTTCACTGAGCATAGTGTTTTAAAAGGTTCATCTGTGCTATAGCTTATGTCAGTACTTATTTTGACTGGATCATGCTCCATTTTATCAATTTATCACAAATGTTTGGTTGTTTCCACTTTTTGGCTATTATGAATAATGTTGCTATAAACATATATGTAAAATATTTTGCGGGCCGTGGCCTTGTTTTCATTTCGGATGGGTATATATCTAGGAGTGGAATTTCTAGGTGCCTCAGACTGAATGTTTATTCTCCCAGATTCATATGTTAAATCCTACCCCATGTGCTGGGGGCTAAGCAGTGGGGCCTTTCGGAGGTAATTAGGTGATGTGCCAGAACACTCATGAACAGGACCCCCAAGAGCTCCCTGCCTCTCCCACCACATGTAAATACACCAAGCGTAGCCAGCTGTGAGGCAGGAAGAGTGCCTCACCACTCAGCCTCTGGTGGCACCTCATCTTGGACTACCTCCCCTCTGGACTGTGAGGAGTACACGTCCATTGTTTATAAGCCACCCAGTCCATGGGCTTCTGTTAACAGCAGTGCAGATGGACTGAGACACTGGGTCACATGGTTTCTCTGCGTGCAATCATTTTAGAGACCTGCTGGCTGTTTCCTCCATGTGACGGCATCGTTTTTCATTCCCCCAGTAGTGTATTAGGGTGTGATTTCTCCACTTCCTCACATATGTATTGCTCTGACTTCTTGATTCTAGCCATCCTTGTGGGTGTAAAGTAGTATTTCACTGTGGTTTGACTTGTATATCTCTGATGACACATGTATTGAACATCTTTTTGTGTACTTCCTATTTGCATAACTTCCTGAAGAAGTGTCTATTCTGATGCCTTACTATATAAAAAATTTTAATTATCTCTTTAGTATCGAGTTGTAAAGTTCCTATGTGTGTTCTAGATACATATAAGAACTTTATCAGATATATGATAAAGTACCAGTTCAGTTCAGTTCAGTCGCGTCTGACTCTGCGACTCCATGAACCACAGCACTCAGGCCTCCCTGTTCATCACCAACACTCAGAGTCCACCCAAACCCATGTCCATTGTGTCTGTGATGCCATCCACCATCTCATCCTCTGTCATCCCCTTCTCCTCCTGCCCTCAACCTTTCCCAGCATCAGGGTCTTTTAAAATGAGTCAGCTCTTCGCATCAGGTGGCCAAAGTATTAGAGATTCAGGTTCAACATCAGTCCTTCCAATGAACACCCAGGACTAATCTCCTTTAGGACGGACTGGTTGGATCTCCTTGCAGTCCAAGGGGCTCCCAAGAGCCTTCTCCAACACCATAGTTCAAAAGCATCAATTCTTCAGTGTTCAGCTTTCTTTATAGTCCAGCTCTCACATTCATACATGACCAGTGGAAAAACAATAGCCTTGACTAGATGGACCTTTGTTGGCAAAGTAATATCTCTGTTTTTTAATATGCTGTCTGGATTGGTCATAACTTTCCTTCCAAGGAGTAAGCATCTTTCAATTTCATGGCTGCAATCACCATCTGCAGTGATTTTGGAGCCCAGAAAAATGAAGTCAGCCATTGTCTCCACTGTTTCCCCATCTGTTTCCCATGAAGTGATGGGACGGGATGCCATGATCTTAGTTTTCTGAATGTTGAGCTTTAAGCCAACTTTTTCACTCTCCTCTTTCACTTTCATCAAGAGGCTTTTTAGCTCCTCTTCACTTCCTGCCATAAGGGTGGTGTCATCTGCATATCTGAGGTTATTAATATTTCTCCTGGCAGTCTTGATTCCAGCTTGTGCTTCTTCCAGTCCAGTGTTTCTCATGATGTACTGTGCATAGAAGTTAAATAAGCAGGGTGACAATATACACAGCCTTGACATACTCCTTTTCCTATTTGTAACCAGTCTGTTGTTCCATGTTCAGTTCTAACTGCTGCTTCCTGACCTGCATACAGATTTCTCAAAATCTGCATATCTGAGGTTATTAATATTTCTCCTGGCAGTCTTGATTCCAGCTTGTGCTTCTTCCAGTCCAGTGTTTCTCATGATGTACTGTGCATAGAAGTTAAATAAGCAGGGTGACAATATACACAGCCTTGACATACTCCTTTTCCTATTTGTAACCAGTCTGTTGTTCCATATCCAGTTCTAACTGTTGCTTCTTGACCTGCATACAGATTTCTCAAGAGGCAGGTTAGGTGGTCTGGTATTCCCATCTCTTGAAAAATTTTCCACAGTTTATTGTGATCCACACAGTCAAAGGCTTTGGCATAGTCAATAAAGCAGAAATAGATGTTTTTCTGGAACTCTTGCTGTTTTGATGATCCAGTAGATGTTGGCGATTTGATCTCTGGTTCCTCAGCCTTTTCTAAAACCAGCTTGAACATCTGGAAATTCACGGTTCACGTACTGCTGAAGCCTGGCTTAGAGAATTTTAAGCATTACTTTACCAGCGTGTGAGATGTGTATAATTGTGCGGTAGTTTGAGCATTCTTTGGCATTGCCTTTCTTAGGGATTGAAATGAATACTGACCTTTTCCAGTCCTGTGGCCACTGCTGTGTTTTCCAAATTTGCTGGCATATTGAGTGCAGCACTTTCTCAGCATCATTTTTTAGGATTTGAAATAGCTCCACTGGAATTCCATCACCTCCACTAGCTTTGTTCAGAGTGATGCTTTCTAAGGCCCACTTAACTTCATATTCCAGAATATCTGGCTCTTGTTATCTGGGTCCTGAAGATCTTTTCTGTGCAGTTCTTCTGTGTATTCTTGCCACCTCTTCTTAATAGCTTCTGCTTCTCTTAGCTGTGAAAAGAAGAGAAGCGAAAAGCAAAGGAGAAAAGGAAAGATATACCCATTTCAATGCAGAGTTTCAAAGAATAGCAAGGAGAGATAAGAAAGCCTTCCTCAGTGATCAATGCAAAGAAATAGAGGAAAACAACAGAATGGGAAAGAACTAGAGATCTCTTCAAGAAAAGTAGAGATACCAAGGGAGTAGTTCATACAAAGATGATAAAGTATATATTTGTAAATTCTTTCGTTCTGTGGATTGTCTCACTTTTTTGCTAGTGTCCTTTGAAGCACAAAAATTTTAAATTTTGATTAAGTTCAGTTTATTTTTTCCTTTGTTGCTCATGGTTTTAGCATTTTATCTAAGAATATCCAAATCTAAGGTCATAAAGATTACCCCTGTGTTTTTTTTTTAAGTTTTATAATTTTAGCTCTTCTGTTTAGTGGTTTTTTTTAATCTGTTTTGTGTTAATATTTGTATATGATGTGAGATAATGGTCCAGTTTTGTTCTTTTACCTATTATTGCCCAGTTGTCACAGTGCCACTTATTGAAAAGATTATTCTTTTTCTATTTGTCTTGGCACCTTTTCAAGAAAATTAGTTGACCTTGGAGGTACGGGTTTATTTCTAGATTCACAGTCCTGTTTCATTGATCTGTTTATTTTTCCACTTGCCAGTAGTGTCTTGATTACTGTTGCTTGGTAGAATGTTCTGAAATGGTAAGAATGAGTTCTTTTTCAAGATCATTTTGACTCTCTGAGTCTCTAGTGAGTCCATATGAATTTTGGAATCAGCTTAATTTCTACAAAGAAGTCAGATAGAATTGCAATGCATTGAATCTGTAGATCTGTTCAGGGGGAGAATTGCTGTCTTAATAGTGTTATGTTTTTTGATCCATGAACATTGTATGATTTTCTCATTTATTCAGATCTTTTAAAAGTTTATTTCAGTAATGTTTTGCAGTTTGGGGAAAAAAAAACTTTGAACTTTTGTAAGCTGTATTCCTAAGTATTCTTTCTGATGTGTTTGTAAATGGCACTTTTCTTCCTTTGATTGCTCATTGTTGGTATATACTGACAACTGATTTTTGTATATTGATCCTGTATCCTGTCACCTCATTGAACTGGTTAATTCTAGTAGGTTTTTAGGGGTTTCCTTAGGGTTTTCGAATTCCCTGGTGGTTCAGACGGTAAAGCATCTGCCCGCAATTCGGGAGACCCAGGTTTGATTCCTGTGTCAGGAAGATCCCCTGGAGAAGGAAATGGCAATCCACTCCAGCACTCTTGCCTGGAAAATCCCATGGACAGAGAAGCCTGATAGGCTATAGTCCATGGGGTTGCAAAGAGTCGGACACAACTGATCGACTTCACTTTCACTTTGGGACTTTCTCTGTAAAATAGGTCATCTACAAGTAGAAGTGTTGTACTTTTTCCTTTCCAATCTGGATCTTTTTTATTTCTTTCTCCTTTGTCTCATTCCTCATTAGGGGGAAAGCTTTCAGTATTATAGCATACAGTCTGATGTTAGCTGTGAGTTTTTCATAGATGCTCATTGAGGGAGCTCTCTTTTAAAAAAAATACTAATTGATTTTTTTAAATAGCATAACAAGCAAAAGAAACACTGAAAACTTATTGCTGCCATACATAGCACATACAGTGACAGTTTTATTATATACATACAGTGTGTGTAGGCTGCACTTAAAACTCGAATGTTTGTGTCTTTACTTTGATTCATTTAACTATTTCTCATTTCCTTTTTGAGTTCTTGTTTGACTCGTTGGTTAGTTAGGCATTCGTTGTTTAACTTCCACCTAGTTGTGAGTTTTTCCTGCTATTGGCGTTTCAATCCTCTGTGTCAGAGGAATGATCTGACAACTAGGAACAGTTCTATCCTATTAAAAGTATTAAATGTTTATTTTATGGACTAGCATTGGTCTGTGTTCCATGTGCACTGAGAAGAATGTGTGTTCTACTGTTGGACAGAGTTTTGTTGATACCTGTTAGGTCTCCTTAGCTTACAGTGGTTTTCATGTCCTCTGTCATTTATTTTCTGTCTAGCTCTAGCCAGTGCTGATACTGAAGTCTCTTCTGTTGTTGGGTTGTCTAGTTCACTTTTAATTTCTCCACATTTTTCCTTTCTGTATTTTTTATGTTATTGTATGCCTATATGTTTTGTTATATACTTCTGATGGTGAGATATAACAGTTTCTGTTTATCCAATTTCCATTCCTTCCATTTATCATTATGAAATAATCTCTTTATCTTTAGTAACATCAAAAATTCTAGTGTTTATCTTATTGATATAGCCACTCCAGCTTTTTTTGTGTGATTGCTGTTTGATTGATTTACCTTTTCCCTTGCTTTTACATTTACTCTTTTTTATCTCTGAATCTCAATTAGTCTCCTGTAGGCAACATTTAGTTGGATCAGTTTTGAAACGCAGTATGACAGTCTCTGCCTTTGATTGGATTGTCTGATCAGTTTACATTTAGTAGTAGTATTGCTTAGTTGAAGTCATATTGCCATATTTTGTTTTCTGTATGTCTCGTGTCTTTTTTTGTCCAGTGATTCCTCCTTTGGTGCTTTCTTTTGTATTAATGTATATTTTCTAATGTAGGACTTTGCTGGTGGCTCAGATGGTAAAGAATCCACCTGTGGGGCAGAAGACCTGGGCTCGATCTCTGGGTTTGGAAAATTTCTAATGTAACATCTTAATATCTTATTGTTTTATCGTCTGTAGTCCAATATTCCCACCCACCTCTTCTATGCTGTTATTGGCAAATACATTACACCTTTGTTACATAGGCCCAGCATTACGTTAAAAATATATTAGTGTATATACCTCTTTAAGTTAGTTATAAGAAGTAAAAACCATGCATGTTTTATGTTGCTAATTACATAATTACTTTTACCAGTGGTCTTTTTTTTCTCACGTGGGTTTGAATTACTGATTGGAGTTACTTGCTTCAGTCTAGACCATTCTTTAGTGTTTCTTACAAGACAGATCTCTAGCTACAACTTCTTTCAGATGTGCTTATTTGGGGAGGCTTTCATTTCGTCTTCTTTCTGGGAGATGGCTTTGCTGGCCTCGGGATCCCTGTTTTTCAGTGTTCCATGCAGCGCTCTGAGTGTGCTGTCTTACTCCCTTCTGGCCTTCGGTAGTTCTCTGAGAGTCGGCTCCTGCTCTGACTGCAGCTTCCTTGGTAAGTGACGAGATGTTTTTCTCTTGCAGTTTTCAAGCCTTTCTCTTTGTATGCTGTGGTAAAGATGATGTCTGGTCTTCTCTCCAACTCCCATTCCTACCACAGAGCTTCTAAAACCTTGGGATTCCTGAGGGTCAGGAGTCATTGTTACGCCAGGGATGTGACTCCCTTGTGCCCCTCCATTAGCATAAGGATGGGGCTTAGTTCTGGTACCAAAGACTAGGCATAAGAATAGAGGTTTGGGGTTTTCAGCCATGTCACCCCCAGGGAATGGAGAGGGCTAGAGACTGAGTTCTTTCACATAGTCAATGATTTAATCAATCATGCCGATGAAATGAAATTCCAGTAAAGACTCAGTAGAGCTTTATGGTTGGTGAACATGTTGATGTGTGTGTGAGAGAGAGAGGCAGACAAGCTGACTCTGAGTTCAGAGGGAGACTACAGGAAACTCCACATTCCCCACCCTCTGAATTTATATCCCTTTGATCAGAAGTGCAGGTTAAGTGAGCCCCTGAAGGGAGGCTGGTGACTTTTCGTAAAGACAGTCTTGAGGAGGACTGAGCCTCCACCCTGCTGAGTCTGAGACAGACTCCAGGTGGTTAGCGGCAGGATTGATGTTGACTCTGACTTTGCTTTACGAGTGTGTGTGTGTGTCTGTGTGTGTCTGTGTCTCAGCATGTGGGTCTCAGGATTGGTGCTGGCTCTGTGTTACTACAATGTGTGTGCCTGTGAGTCTCTGTGTTCATCGTACTTGGAGCTTCTTTCCTGTTGTATGGATTTTTGGTTTTCAATAAATTAGGTAATGTTCTGTTATTTCTTTGATTTTTGTGTGTGTGTGTGTGCAAATTTCTCTCTTCTTCTGGTACTCTATTTTGCATATGTTGATGCGCTTAATGGTATGATGCATTTTTCTGAGGCTTTTCATCTTTTTCATTTTTTCTGTCTGGTTTTTGGCTTCAAGTTCAATAATTCTTTATTCTCCAAATTAAGACCTACTTTTGAGCCCCTGTAGTGAATTCTTGATTTCGTTTATTGTACCTTTTGCCCTCAGAATTTCTGCCTGGCTCTCTCTGGCTGCTCCTGCCTCTGCCCTGTTTATTGGGTGCGGCAGTGCTGGCCTGCCTTCTTTTGCTTCTTCAGCGGCACTTCCTTCTGCCCTGTGAAAGTGTTTATGATGGCTATTTTGTCAAATCAAACATCTGGTTTGCTCTCAGTTTTTTTGTCCACTTTCTTTTTGGACTGTGGGTCTTCCTTCCTCCTTTTTTGGCTGCTTCAGAATTTTTCATTAGAAAATGGACATTTTATTCTATTTAAATTTTTTAAAACTAAGGTATAACTAGGATATAACAGTATATTAGTTTCAGGTGTACAGCATAAAGATTTGATATGTGTACTGCAAAATGAGCACTACAATAAGTCTAGTTAATATCCGTCACCGTACGCAGTTAAAAGTTTTCTCTTGTGATGATAACTTACACGTGTACCATTAGCTGTAGTCACCACACTGTACATTACAGCACCATGACCATGACTTATGTATTTTATAACTGAAAGTGTGTGCCTTTTCCGCTTCTGCCTCTGACAGCCGCAGTCTGTTCTGTCTCTGTGAATACTGTGTGTACATGCTAAGTTGCTTCAACTCTTTGTGGGGACTGTAGCCCACCAGGCTCCTCTTTCCATGGGATTCTGCAGTACTGGAGTGGGTTGCTGTGTCCTCCCTCCAGGGGATATTTCTAGCTGTATCTCAAGTCTCCTGCACTGTTAGGCAAGTTCCTTACCACTGGTGCCACCGGGGAAGCCATGTATGCCAGGTTCTTTTTTGTTTTGTTTTGTTTTTGATTCCACATATAAGTGAGATCATACAGTTTTGTCCTTTTCTGTCTGACTTATTTCACTGAACATAATGTCCCCAAGGTCCATCCATGGTGCAAACAGCAAGATTTCATTTTTTATGGCTGTTAAATCATGTATGTGTGTGCACATCACATTATCTTTATTCATTCATCTGTTGATGGACATTTAGGTTGTTTCCATGTCTTGGCTATTGTAAATAGCACTGCAATGAACATGAAGTACATATATCTTTTCCAGTTAGTGTTTTCATTTCCTTTGGATCAATATGCAGAAGGAGAATTGCTAGGTCATTCTATTTTTAATTTTTGTGAAATCCCTATGCTGTTTTTCATAGTGTCTGCACCAATTTACATTCCCACCAGCCATGCACAGGGTTCCCTTCTCTTCACATCCTTACCAGTACTTGTTATTTTTTGTCTTTTGGATAAGAGCCGTTCTCACAGGTGTGAGGTGTTTCTTGTGACTGTTCATTTGCATTTCCCTGAGGACTAGTGATGTTGAGTATCTTTTCACAGACTTGTTGGCCAGCTGTATGCTGTCTTTGAAAACATGCCGAGATCCTCTGCCCATTTCTTACTCAGGTTGTGGCTCAGTTATTTCAGTGGGAGTCGGGGGATTGGGAGGACTGCTCTGGAGCTGCATCTCTCTGACTGGCTCCTTTGAGGGAGGCATGTCTGAGGCTCTGAACTCAGGGGGCCCCCCTGGCTTCTCTCTGCTGGGTCTCCTGCAGTCTCACTGCTCAGTTTGGCTGCATCTCAGGTCCCTGCCACCTCCGGCTCTGGACAGCTCCTCTGTGCTGTTACAGCAAGGTGGGTGCCTGTGGGAGGGTCTCTGGTCCATGGCTCCAGAAGCCGCTGCAGGCTCACAGGGTCTGGTGTCCTGCTCTTCCTGAAGGGCTGCTGAGCCGTGCTCTGGAGCGGGTGTAGAGGCCATGACGGGCTTCTCTCTGAGTGGCATCCACTCTTGGAGCCAAGAGCTTGCTAGAGGTGGGCAGCAGCCTGGGGTCTTCTGGTGCACTTGGGCTCCCACTACATAGCCAGGCCAGGTGAGCCTCTGTCCCTTGAGGGGGGCTGGGTGGAAGGAAGGAGCCCCCTCTGGGGCCCATTCCTGGGGAGCCTCAGGATGAGAAGTGCAGAAACCCAGCCCCTCACCAGGGGGCTGGGGGAGTCTGGACTCTCTGCTACAGCCAGCCAGGGGCCTGGGGCCTGTGGTTGGGTTCAGGTGCAACCAGAACTTGTTTGCCTTTTGTACATTTTCTTAATTTTGAGTTCATACATTTCATTTCTCAAAATGATGATGGAGGGGTGTGAGTGCATGAGGTAGAAGTCTTGTGTTAATTCCGCTGTTGCTGGCAATCATCTGGCTGTGTGGAGAGAGGACACCCTTCTGCCACACTGATTGCGGGCGCAGCTCTGTTCCAAGTTGGGACTCTCGTTTATCATTGCTGGAATCGTTTAAAATCAGCATTTAGAATCGATGCTACTGAGTGTATTTTTCTGTCTCCAGTAACTTTGAAAGGGAACAAGGGATTAAGATGTGAGTTTATTTTCTTTATTGATTGTTACTTCCAGCTCTTACATATACCCATCAATCTTTTTAAGTTTATTTTTGCAGTAGAATACTGTCGTGACCTGTAATCACTGGCTTCCTTTGGTCTGAGTTTTATATGTTTGTTTTGCTTGTCTTATATATTTGTTTATACAATTTGGAATTCCTCAGTTTTGACACTTAGAACAAATTAGGTTAGGTTCTTACTACTATTTTTAGTTGTATCATTGTAGATACTTAAAATTTTAGTGTTGCTCATGATTATATGGTTATTATATACAGTTAACAATCAGCTTGTCATCTCACTGTGGGAGTGGAGAATGGAACCTAAATTTCTGGTAGGATTGTGGACTGTTCTGAAGGGCACCTGGTGGGCGCTCCACCAGCTTCCCTTCCTGCTCCACCAGCTTCCCTTCCTGCTCCACCCACTGCCGCGGGCTCACTGGCACCCCTTCTAACTGTGAGAGCTCAGCAGCTTGCCTTTGAGGCTACAGCCGAGCTGGCCTTTCTTGGGACAGAGGCCCATGGTGATGTTGGTGGTGCCACTGGCTCAAGAGGGAGGTACAAACAGCCCAGGACCCAGTGCAGAGGCGGGACTCCAGCCTTCCCCCTTCGGCAGGGCCCCAGAGCTGCCCCCTCCCGGATGGGCCAGGGAAAAGGGGGAATTGCTCACAGGAAGCAGGAAGGCCAGCAGGAGGAGAACAGGATCCAGCGCCCCAGGTGCCCTCGGGCCCAGGGCCCACCTGGCTGTGCTGCTCCCTGGCGGCCACCTCCTTCTAGGGCTGCCCCCCGGAGGGCATACACTGCACCACTTGAAGTCTGGGCTCTGAGAAGAGCTGTTTTTGCTTTCTCTCTACCTAAGCCTCGTTGATGTATTGGTTATCTGATAATGTTGGGTTTTGTCAGCTTTTTATTCCCATTGCTGTGACTGCAGAGGGTATTCAGAGGCTGCAGGAAGTAGGGGGAGCAGATGGAATTTTCCTTTGGCTTCTCGAAACAGGTGAAGTTCATGTGTCTAAAATATTTCTAGCAAAAAAACCCACATATTTTGGATTTTGGTTGGCAAAGTGAAGGCCTGTGTTTCTTCATCAGGATTGCCTTTTCCAGGTTTCTTTGTGGCACCTTTGTGTTCATGGGATCAGGCTGCTGTAACATAACACCAGGGACTGGGGTTCAAAGGGCTCTGGTGAGACCAGCAGGACACTTCCTGCTGGGCTGCGTCTCATTCCATCGCAGGGCTCCACCTGCAGAGCCTGATCAACCCCTCACCTCCACATACCATCACGTCCCAGGTTAGGATTTCAGCAGGGCAATTCTAGGGAGAGACATCCATTTAGACCATTGCTTTCAATGAGCCAAAGACCAACATTTCTCCCTTTGGCAGGCCCTCTGGCCCCAGAGTTTACCTGTTATTAAAGCCGTCAAGCACTCAGAGGCCAGTGCTTGGGTGCACTTGGCTGTCTACACTCCCAGTCTCCCACAAGCACATGGACAGTTAACGCTCCTGCTGGATGGGTCCTTTCCAGCACTGGCAGACCTGCTACACACTTTGCATTGAGGAAGGTTGTAGTGGGCAGTTTGTAGAGGTTGATTTTCAGTTCCATAAGTATGCCACATGTATAAATGATGTTTGTTTTCATCAGGCCTACAAGATTATGTGAAGGTTGTAATTTATACTAGTTACATAAATTAAGTCATCATTTAAGGTTAATTTTTATTTCAGCTAAACAGTTTGTTAAAAAATTTGGTGTGGAAAGGAAAAATTTGCTTTTCCTCGCTATAATCCTACTCTGAATAAGTAACTGCCACAATTAATTACCACTACAGTTAGCCACTTAGTTTTCAAATCACTCTTAAAAGGACATAAAGTGGAAGTTTTGTAGAAATGAAATGATTGAAAATGCAGTTTAAAAACTCTGAATGAACGTATTAGTTTGTTTCTCCAATGTGCAAAAGCAGAGGACAAGTTGTTTTGTTTTACGTCTCATCACTGTCTCTGAATAGCTTCTGGTGTGTTCGATTCTAAATGTACCAAGATCACTGTGTTCGCTTCCTGGGACAGTAAAGCGCAAAGAAGTCGTGGACCTGGAGTGTAGGTGGGCAGTGCTTGCAGTGAACTGGGAATATAGAGGACCGTGTGCTTGTGGGAGACTGGGAGTGTAGACAGCCAAGTCCTCCCGAGGAACCGGGAGTGTAGAGGGCTGAGTGCTCACAGGGACCCGGGTGTGCAGGCGGCTGAGTGCTCACGGGGCAGCCAAGCACTGGCCTTCTCCCCCCAAGGTGCTGGGTGCTGACAAGATAGTGCCCAAGCAGGTGCAGAGACCCACCCACCTCTCTGGGGACAGTGCCCACTATCCTGTGCCTTCTGGAAATCTCAGTTCACACCTCATGTGGTAAATAGATCTGCTGGGGACTTTTTACCAGCTTCAAGACTTAATAACACTTCCTGACTGCACCCCAAAGCTAAACAAGAGAAAGAAAACCAAAGGAAAAAAGGGCATGTACCAAGCAGACAGTGTCCTAGGCAGCAGGGTGTGCAGAGCTGCTGGGTGTGTCTGTGACAGAAGATCCAAGTCCTTTCAGGCCCAGAGCCCACCCTCCTCTCTGGTCCAGAACCAGAAGGCTCGCCTGACAGGGTCTCCTCCTGAGACACTCGGGCTGAAGACCTAGTCACATGACTAGCTTCTCCCACATACTTGGAGAGCCTTCCCGGCCTTCCTGAGTCAAAAGGTTCTGTTTTGTTTTGCCCATTTTCCTACTAGGTCGTTTGATTTTTTTTTAAATTGTTCTATAAAACTCTTTATATTGAAAACATTAGATTTTTATCATTATACATTACAATCTTTCCTAGCAAAGTAGCTTGTCTTTTGTTTTTCAAATTCAGGAAGAACTGTGAAGTTTATAATTAAAAGAAGAGTACCCATTCTCCCCTCCCCACCATGAATTCTGCTCTCAGAAGTTACCACTATTAATGTTGAAGCTCTTTCTCAAGATACTTTCGAGCAGGTTTACAAGCTCAGTGCCTGTCTCACGTTGCAGTGGGACCCTGTGGAAAGTGGTCTCCCTAGAGACTGAGCCCTGTGTGTGTGAACTGTTTGCTCTTTGCTACTGTGTTTCAGAGGAGGGTGCTATTCAGAACAGTCTTTTTCCGCTGCATCAGAGGGGGCAAGGTGAGGTGTGTTTTATTAGACTTGTTAGATTTCTGGGTACACACTTGCCTGCCCTCAGACCCTGGAAGACGCCAATCGTCACGGCCTCTGTTGCGGGTCAGACATCTGCTGACATCTGAGGCTGCATTGCTGGACGTGTCCCTCTCTGCAGTGTCCAGGTGGGCTCTGTCCTCCAGGAGCTGAGAGCTGTGGTCTCCACAGTGGGGAGCTTTGTTCTAAATTGAGGGCTGCTTCTCGTGGCCTCTGCACATCTGCCTTTTATTGATTTTCCTCACGAAACTCTTAACTGCATTTATATCTTGAGTGTCTTAGCTCTGCCCTGCTTCAGTTTCTATCTGGTGACTTTCCTTGTTCTCCTCCTCCCAGAAAACCCAGTTATCTGCCTGGCAACACCTCATGCTCTTCTGCCCACCATCTGTCATTTAGTTTCCTCGGGCCGCCTCCTCCCATGGCCAGTCCACCACTCCAGGATGCCCTGTTTCCTGCTCCTTCTGGCAGGGACACGTGATCTAAGACTGAAAACAGACTGAAGGGGATGTGGTGGGTCTCATCTCTGCCTGCCACCCAGTTCTCCAGTTCACAGCTCTTGCTCCTCCCTCCAGAGGTCCTATCTGCATATAATGTATGCACATATGTGCATATAATGTATGCACACATGTACACAGATGTCACATGTACAAAAGTGAGCATGCGAGTCTCCAGATATGCACGAACAGCTGGTGGCACGTTGGCGTCTAGCTGGTGGGCTTGGGTTAGGCCCCGCAGCCCCTTCTGCCTGCCTAAAGAGGCCTCAGCTGACGGACGCGCAGGCCACCCGCTCAGGATTCCACAGTGCATTTTCCTGCTCCATGCTTTTGGCACAAAGATGCACTTGGCTTTGAATCAGGAACCTCTCTCTTCTCTTCTAATAGCATGAATAATTGAGTTGACTGTCAACTGATTTGGGTATTGAAAAGATACAAACATTGTTGCAAAAGTGACCAAACAAACCAAGAACTCAAAGTTTAATTGGTGGTTGATTAGGAACACTTTTCACATTTCAGGACTACTAGATGTATTTGTTACTATTAGCAAACACAGTTGCAGCATCACACACTCTACAACAACTGCGTGTCATCTTGTGCTCTGCTGGGGAGTCACTTTGATCTGTGCATCTCCCCTGAGGAGCAGGTCCACAGCAGACCACTGTACAGTACGTAGTTTGCAGAGCAAGTCACAGGAAGCCTTAGCTGTTTCTCTCCTTAGTCTAAGGAGTTTCTGTCGAGTTTACTGCTGAGTGTCATCCTAACAGATTAAAAGGGTCAGCCGGATGAATGCAGAGCCCCCATCTGGGGAGCAGGGTGCTAATCAATTGTAATCTCACAGTAACTTCTAATGATCCTAATATTTACATGGTATCAATTGTAATGTTTCTTTCTTTTAGAATTTTTGAGTTGGTTCTTTGTTTTCCTTGGTGAGTCTAGCTGAAGGTTTGTCCATTTTGTTTATGTTTTCAAAGAACCAACTCTTATAAATCTTTTCTGTCATTTCCTTGTTCTCTGTTTCTCCTCTTCATCACTGTTTTACTAACTTTGCGCTCAGTCTGTTCTTCTGATCACTTAAGGCATAGAGTTATGTTATTCAGGATCGTTATTTTGACTTGTGAACTTCTTTCTTAGCACTGCTTTTGTTGCATCCTGTAAGTTTTAGTATGTTGTGGGTTTTTTGTTGTTGTTTTTTTTGTCTGTCTCAAGATAGTTTTATTTCCTCTTTGATGTTGTTCAGGAGAGTATTGTTTAGTTTGCATGTATTCATGCAGTTTCCACTTTTCCTCCTCTGAGGGTATATGTTGCAGTCAAAAAAGATACTATGCTTACAGTCTCCTAAATTTGCTCAGACTTGTTTTGTGGCCTAATATATGGTCTATCATAGAAAAGGTTCCATGTGTGCTTAAAAGAATGTGTATTTTGCAGTCACGTTATAGAATATTCTATATGTGTTTGTGAGGCTCATTTCATCTGTAGTGTTAAGACTGTTTCCATATTGATTCTCTGTCTGATGTGTATCCATTGTTGAGAGTGTGCTATTAAATTCCCTAGCTATTATTGTACTGCAGTTTCTCTTTTTAGCTGTTATTAGTAGTTGTTGTGGCCACACCATGCAGTTTGTGGGATCTTAGTTCCCCAACGAGGGGTCATACGCAGGCCCTCAGCAGTGAAACGGCTAAGTCCTAACCACTGGACCACCAAGGAATTCTGTTAATTTCTGCTTAATACATTGATGTGTCCCAGTGTTGGGTGCATAAATGTTCAATAACTGGATCTTCCTGATAGAACTGACCCCTTTATCATAATGTAGTGGCCTTCTTTGTCCCTCTTCGCCATGTGTAGTCTGTCTTGTGCTACATAAGTATAGCCATCCCTGCTGTCTGGGTCACCATTTGCTTGAAGCTACTTTTACGTCCATTCATCAGGCTATGTGTGCCTTTAAAGCTGAAGTGAGTCTCTTTGTAGGAAGCCTATAGTTGGGTCTTGTTAACCCATTACAGTTTACATGTATTTTTATGTATCTAAGGACAGATTACTGTAGTTGGAATTGTTTTTAGTACTTTTTTCCTACTTTTAAATTAGAATTATAAGTGATTTATGCACCACCATTACTGTATTACACTCTTGAGTATAAATTTGCCTGTACTAGTGAGCTTTACTCTAGCTCGTGTTTATGTTCACTCACAGAACTCCTTTAAGCATTTTTTGTTAGGCAGGTCTAGTGCTGACAAACTCCCTCCACTTTTGTTTGTTTGGGAAAGTCTTTATCTCCCCTCATTTCTGAAGAACAATTTTGCTGATATAGAAATTTTGGTTGATAGGTTTTTTCTTTTGTTACAATTGTTAGGTAAAGATGACCAGGACCCCCAAAGAGGTTTTTAACAGGCTTTACTGGGGAAGAGCTCCCGGGCGGGGTTCCCAGACCCAAAGGATGCAGGTCCAGGAAGTCCACGCGCAGAACCGTGCTAGAAGTTTGTTTATATATGCATGCTGCGGGGGATGGCCAGGTGAGCAGAAGGGGTTTGGATAGGTGCCGGTTTGCGGCGGCGCGGGCCAATAGGTTTATCTATGCGGCTGGGTGAGGCAGCTTTGGCAGCAAAGTGTGCTGTCATTGGTCCCTGGGATCCGGAAGCCTCCCTCTGTTAGGGACTCCCTCAGCTGGTGGGAGAGAGGAGGAGCGGCCCATCATGGCCCCTAGGGTCCGACCTTACATTCTGACCCTTTGATAGGATAAAGGGGTGCCGTTATCGTTTCTGACTACTTCCTGCTGAACTGGGGCGTCGTTGGGGCTGAGGGTCATGGCCAGATCCCAGTCTTTAGGGGTCCTCAGGGTCTCTGGATGGGAGTTTGGAGTATGTGGCCACCATCAGCATCTGTCTAGTAGCCGCCTGGGTCAGGTCCCTGACCCTCTGGAGGATGATCTGAAAAACACAAGGTCTTATCGACAGGATGAGGAACAAGGCGGTGAGGGTATTGGCTGGTAGATACAGTACCTTGGTGGTCAAGGGCCCCATTGGCCAGGTTACTTTTGTGGCATTTTGAGTGAGATTTTGGGCCTCTACCCATTTGCTGGGAATCGGTCGGGCAAGGAACAGTTGAGGTCTCAAGGGAAGACAGAGCCAACGTGAGAGATTTGGTGAGGTTTCAGTCAGGATCTGATAGGTGTCATTAACGTGGGTGAAAATTTGGGATGAAAAATCTAAGGATTTGAGCGCCTGATGAACTTGGTCTAGGAGTCTGTTGGGCTCATGGTGTGAATTAGAGGCTTTAGTTGCTAACTTTATGAGGTCCTGTTGGACCTTATGTTGGATTTGTTTTCGCCTCTGATCTTGGGCCCCCTTCCCGTCTGTCATTCTGTAGTGAGTTTGCAGGGTAAAACAGACATCTTTGCCTCTAGCTTTATGGCAGCTAGAGACTGAACTTGATTTGGCTGTCTCAAGGCTCTTGGCCGTCCAATACCATTTACCTTCATGAGAGCATGACCGAGTCGGTGGAGCATAACAGTCTCGGTGGACGTAAGTGTAGGCTGTGAACCCAGTTCCCCAACGGCTTTGTTCTGTGCAGCCCTGGGGGCAGGGTGTAGATATTATCATAGCCAGGAGGAATAGTGGCAAGAGCATGTTTAGCTACAGTATCAGAAGGAGAGTGATAAAAGAGAAAAAGTCAATTTGAAATTCCGTAACAAGGAGGAAGGTCCCCTGTAAATGTAGTTCAAAAATTGCCTGAAAGAAAGAGTCACAGTCGGTGATCGGGGTAGCTAGCCAGAGGTCCTGTAACAGGGTCAAGATGAAGTCTTTAAGGCAGGCTAGAGACGTACGGCCAGGTCAGGCCGTTCTAAAGGAGTAGCACCCCAGGAGTAGTGAACAGATGATGAGATAAGTAAGGGCCAGTGAAAGTGGAGTGTGGGCGGCCAGTCCTGGGGGAGCCGTGACAGCCAGTCTAATGGCAAAAGTATAGCCCAAGTTGTGACTGGCAACAGCCACAGCGGGCGAGGCCAGTCCAGCATTGGACAGGGCGTGTCACTCACTGGCAGGAGGCAGGGGTGTCTTAGTAATGGTGAATTGCTGGAGCCGAGAGTCGCTAAGGTCTGACAGGAATTTGGAAGCCAGGAGGTCGGCCAGGTGGTGTGGTGAGAATATAGTTAGGGGTTGATCTAGAATTAGTTTGGTTTTTGTTGTTGTTGTTGTTGTTGTTGTTTGCGTCTGCGTATAGAGAAGCTGCTGCTGCCAGGGCACGTAGGCAGGGGAACCAGCCCCTGGCGGTGGGGTCTAACTGTTTGGAGATAAATGCCACTGGCAGCATTTTAGGGCCCGCAGGCTATATGAGGGCTCCAAAGGCTATGTCCCCCTTTTTATCAGTATACAGGTGATAGGGGAGATTGGGATTGGGCAGGAAGAGTGGAGAAGAGGACAGTAAAGCTGAGCGGAGGTTGTAGAAAGCCTTTTTTGACCTCTGTTTCTGAAGAGAGTGGTCCAGTAGGGGTGTCTTTTGCGGCTGTGTAAAGGTGTTTAGCCAGTGAAGCATAGTTAGGGACCCAGTGTAGTAAGTGAATGGTGGCCTTAAGTTTAGCTAAAATGTCTCACCCTAGCAGAGGAGTGGGCCATGAAGGGATTATCAGAAAAGAGTGAGTGATCAGGAAGTGGTCAAGTTGACAGGGCTGTGGCCCAGTCTGCAAGGATCATGAGGATGTGCCATCTGTACCCACCACCGAGACCTGGGAAGGATGTAAGGTGCCCCCAAAGGAGGGAAGAACCAAATAAGTAGCCCCCGTATCTATCAAAAAATTGATAGACTTACCTGCCACTTGAAGCATTACCCTGGGCTCGGCTTGGGTTATGGGGGTCCCCAAGTCTGGGCGCCGTCAATCTTGATCAAAGTAGAGAAGTTTCAAGGCGGGGTGTGGGGAGGAAATGTCCTTTTGGGGGCCCAGACCTCGGCCCAGTAAGGTCAGGGTCTGAGTCGCCTGGGGACAATCACTCACCCAATGTCCTGGTTGCTTGCAACGAGGGCACGGCCTTGTTGGGGGCCGGGGGTTTGGGCATTGGCGGGCCAGTGGCCCTCATGACCGCATTTGAATCAGGCTTCCGGCGGTGGCTTCTGGGGACCCACCTTTTGTCCCATGGCCAGCTGCAGGGCTGCTACCAGTGCCTGGGTGTGTTTTTCAAGGTTGGCCTGGAGTTCAGCTTTTTGTTTAAGCCTTGCCTTGCGGCTAGCTTCAGCAGCTTCCTCTCGGGCATTGTAAACCTTAAAGGCCACTTTTACCAGGTTTCGGAGGGGGGTTCTGAGGCCCATCCTCAGCCTTGGAAAGTTTCTTTCTGACGTCTGCAGCTGATTGGGATATAAAACGGTTGGCTAGGGTAGTAACCCCCGCCGGAGAATCTGGGGCAGTCCGGGTATAGGTGGTGAGAGCCTCTGTCAGCCTGTTAAGAAAGGCTGCAGGGTTTTCATCGGGGCCCTGGGTCACTTCATCTAGTTTAAGTAGGTTTACTACCTTAAGGGAGGTGGTCTCCACTCCCTCTAATAGGCATTTTATCACGTATTGAATATTGGCCTTTCCTCTTTGTCCCTCTCGATAGTCCCAATCTGGGTCTACATCTGGAAGAGCAGCCGCTCCAGGTGGCCGAGCAGGGTCAGCTGGGTTGGCTAGATGCCTCCGGTCTGTTATCTCCCTTGCTGCGGCCCAAATGGCCATTTTTTTTTTCCTGGGGTAGTAGTGGACCCCAGGATGACAAATATGTCTTGCCAGGTGAGGGCGTAAGATCGAGATAGCTGGGTGAAGTTTTTGATGTAGTGAGAAGGATTGGCCGAATAGGAGCCTAGCCGTTGTTAAATATGGGCAAGATGTTGGAGTAAAAAGGGCACGTGGACATGGGTGAGACCTTCTGGGCTGGCCACCTGGTGGAGAGGAAGCAGGGGAGCTGGCAGCAGATTGGGAGTGGTCTGCGACCTTGTGTGTGAGCTGACTGGTGAGTCAGCAAGGGGGGCATGGAGGAAGGGATGGATATTGAGGTGGAGCCATGGGAGTGGCGAAGGGCATAGTCACTGAAGAGCTGGGCTGTGAGAACAGTGAAAGGGGAGACGATAAGGAGGGAAGGGGTGGATGGAGAGACGGAACCAAGGACGAAGCCAAGGACGGAGCGAAGGGAGCGTCGGGAGGCATAATCACTGGAGAGTGGGGCTGTGAGAGTGGTGGGGGAGGAGGCGATGAGCGGGGAAGGGGTGGATCTAGAGATGGCCTTGTTACAGGAGAGCTAGGCTGTGAGGACAATGGGGCAGGGGAGGACGTGGAGGGAGTGGGTGAGGGCGACAGAGGGGGGGTTGGTGAAGTAGCAGGGGCTGGAGTGAAGGGTGGGGGGGCCACTAGGTCTTCTGGAGGCACTGTAAGGGCAGAAGTTTCTGCCTCAGGTGTCTCTGGTTGGGCCTCTGACGGCCTCTCTGGTGATGTAGGGCTAGAGAGAGCCATGATTAGAATTTCAGAAGGGGAACAGCGGGTGCATAGAGTGGGATGGGAGCGCAACGACCAGAAAGCCTGTACGTAGGGTACCTCAGACCATTTTCCCATCCTCCAGCAGTAATTATCTAAGTCACGGAGGATATCAAAATCAAAAGTTCCAGTTGGTGGCCACTGTGAGCCGTTATCTGAAGAATATAGGAGCCATGCCTCAGAACAAAGGTAGGTTAAGCGTTTGGAACGAATTTCTCCGGAGATATGTAAAGTTCTGAGGTTGGCAAGTAAACATTCTAGCGGTGTAGAGCAGGGCCTGTCGGGCTTGGAGGGAGCTGCCCCCATGGCGATCACGAAACGAAGGTCCTGGACCAGTTGTTAATGGGGCTGGGAGAGGTCCGGTCAGGCGTCCCCGAAGGGGCAGTCAACCCAGTGAGGAGAAGGCCACTCAGCCAAGATGGACGTCTCCAAATTGACAGGCAGCGAGGAAGCAAGCCTGGCTTGCGGAGGAGGGGTCCGGCCACGGCCGTGATTTCATCACAACCAGAACACCCTTATAATCGCCATGGAAGCAAAAACCCCCAGAGCCCGACTGATGGAACTTACCCCGTATCCTGCCAGGCAGTTGAATGGTCCCAGAGGGGTGACGTTCTGACCTGGTCTGGCGTGGGCCAGACCCGAGGGGGCTGCAAATCCCACTCTTCGTGGGATGGGCCCTCGCCTCAGGCCCCATATTGGGCACCAAATGTTAGGTAAAGATGACCAAGACCCCAAAAGAGTTTTTAACAGGCTTTACTGGGAAAGAGCTCCCGGGCAGGGTTCCCAGACCCAAAGGATGCAGGTCCAGGAAGTCCACGCGCCGGACCGTGCTAGAAGTTTGTTTATATATGCATGCTGGGGGGGTGGGGATGGACAGGTTAGCAGAAGGGGTTTGCGGCAGTGCAGGCCGATAGGTTTATCTATGCGGCTGGAGCCAGGCGGCTTTGGCAGCGAAGTGTGCTGTCATTGGTCCCCGGGATCTGGAAGCCTCCCTCTGTTAGGGACTCCCCCAGCCGGCGGGAGAGAGGAGGGGTGCCTCGTTACGGCAACCGGCAAAGTGTGCTGTCATTGGGGATCTTCTCGCTGGCAGGAGGGAGAGGAGAGGTGGCCCATCATGGCCCCCAGGGTCCGACCTTACAATAATATCCTATGGTAATTATAATTCAGTAAGTAAATTAAGAAAATGTTTAGTAGTTAAAAAATCTTTTGACTATATGATCTCATCCTCTCCTGGCCTAACAGGTTTCTCTTGAGAAATCTCTCCATATTGGGGTGAAGGGTTCCTTTGTATGTAACTAGTCTCCTTCACTACTTTCAAAATTCTTTGTCTTTGAACAGTTTAATTATGTGTCTCGGTGTCAATCTACTTGGGTTCAACTTATCTGGGGTCCTTTGGTCTCATAGATCTAGATATCCATTTCTCCCCCTAGGTTTGAGACATTTTCAGCCCTTATTGTTTTAAGTATACTTTCTATCCCTTTCTCTTTTATCCCGTAATTCCAGCAGTGTAGATACCGTTTCTCCCGACTGTGCTCCACAAGTCCCTGTGACTGTCTTCATTCTTTTCTTTCTGCTTTTCCTTCTTCTCTTACTGGGTAATTTCAGATATCTTCATTTCTGTGCATTGTCAAGTCTAGTTTTGACCCTCTCTATTAAAATTTTTGTTTTGTGAGTATGTTTTTAAGATTTTTTCTTTGTTTTTTGATTTTTTGTTTGTTCCATGTGTTGTTTCCCTAATTTCATTTAGTTATCTTTCTGTTGTTGTGGTTCACTAAACTTCAATAGGGTTATTTTGAATTCTCTGATAGTTCATAGGTACCACATTTCTTTAAGATCAGTTATTGAAGTTTTATTAGCTCCCTTAGGTGCCATGAAATTAAAAGAAGTTTACTCCTGGAAGAAAAGTTATGACCAAGCTAGACAGCATATTAAAAAGCAGAGACATTACTTTGCCAACAAAAGTCCTTCTAGTCAAGGCTATGGTTTTTCCTGTGGTCATGTATTATGGATGTGAGAGTTGGACTATAAAGAAAGCTGAGTGCTGAAGAATTGATGCTTTTGAACTGTGGTGTTGGAGAATACTCTTGAGAGTCCCTTGGACTGCAAGCAGATGCAACCAGTCCATCCTAAAGGAGATCAGTCCTGGGTGTTCATCAGTAGGACTGACGTTGAAGCTGAAACTCCAATACTTTGGCCACCTGATGCAAAGAGCTGACTCGCTTGAAAAGACCCTGATGCTGGGAGGGATTGGGGGCAGGAAGAGAAGGGGACGACAAAGGATGAGATGGCTGGATGTCATCACCAACTCGATGGACATGAGTTTGGGTGAACTCCAGGAGTTGGTGACGGACAGGGAGGTCTGGTGTGCTGCATTCCGTGGGGTCTCAAAGAGTCGGACATGACTGAGCGACTGAACTCGGTGGTGCCACATATGTCTGCTGTTTTGTGATTTCAGGCTCCAGGGCCATCAGAGTGACTCCCGGAAAAGGCACTTGACAGGAGAGCTCTGCAGATGCACGTCCTTTTTTCCATCCCTTATTACTCTCTTTCTTCGAATCTAAGTGCCAGGCATTAGTTATATCCTGATTTCAGAAATGAAAAAGTAACAAAATCATTTCTAAGAATCTACAAAATGTGTGGTGGTGCAGCCTCCTCACCCCTCAGCACCCCTCCACCCTCGGCTGGGAGCCCCATCAACCTGATGTGGTTTGGCTGAAGTTATTAAACGTGAGTGACTGTCTTCAGCCACATGGAGACTGCCCACAGCTGATGGGAGAACTCGCTGTGCAGACACACAGATAAGGTGACGTGGGCCAGCTTTTCCGCTGAAGTGTCAGTTTCACGACCACTGGGTGAGACGCCTGTGACCTGTGTATTCACTGCATCAGGTCTGATCTTCTCTTAACCTTTCATTAGGTTCCAGGAGCAAGTTTCCGAGGCTGGAAAGAAGTGACTTCTCTATTTAACAAGGATGACGAGCAGCAGCTGCTGGAAGGGCGGAAATCCCCCAAGTCCAGAGCGTGAGTAGCCGCTGTCAGGGGATCAGGCATTCCAGAGACAGAGGGCAGGGCCATGAGAGGGGACGGAGGGGCTTCCTCCCCTGTGAGGAGATGGAGATGAGTTGTTCTAAGTATAAGCACTTTGAAAGACTATAGAAAAATGGAAAAAAAATTTTTAAAGTTTCTCAAACCAGCTCTTGAACTTCCAGCTATAAACTGAACTTACAAGCCTTAAAGTAGATGGTAGCCACATGTTTAAGGTGGGCAGGTGGCAGCTGTTCTAGAGAATCAAGGAAAACCCCAGTTAAAAATCCAGAGATTGCCTGTAAACTATAGTTACGTGCTGACAATGCTGCTAGTTAAATATTTCGAATTTTAAAAATATATATTTAGGGAATCCCCTGGTAGTCCAGTGGTTAAAACTTGGTGCTTTCACTGCTGTGAGCCTGGATTTGATCCCTGGTGGGTGAACCAACATCTCACAAGCCGTGTGACATGGCCAACAAAAAAATGTACTTAAAGATGAAAATAGAAATGGTGTTGCCAACAGCAGGTGAATCCTGGGGAATCTGACCATAGAGAGGCTTCTCCTCTGTGGACAGGGTACCTTGGCAGCACTCAGGACCCATGAGCCATCCAGTCCTCCCCCTCCTCTGACCACATGATTGTGACCTCCCCACCCTCTCCTTGAGGACTGTGTAAGTCAGTCCTCTGGGCTGTCTAGGTGGCAGCTAACGGGCCAGCATCTCCTGGGGGCCTTGAACCTGTGCTTGTGTTCTGCCCCTCAGTCCAGTTAAACAGGACTTGGAAGGTTGGGCCTGTGTTCTGGGGACCCACAGCCAGAGTGCTGTGTCGTTTGTGGGGACCCACTTCCAGTTGGCTACATTTTCCTCAGGGCACACAGTGCTCTGAGCTCGGAACATCTGAGGCTGCAGCTGAATAAGCCTGTGGCAAACCAACTTGTACAGGGAATAATCTCTGTTTCTGAATCTGGGGTCTGGGGCTTCTTTTCTCACATATCTTCAGAGACAAGCTCGGCCTTCTGTGTACCTTGAGACAGCTTGCTTTTCTGTCTTCTCCCTGAGGCTGACTTTGCTTGAATTTTGCCAAGTGGTGGTACCTTAAATACGGCATTCACAAATTTTGCTAATCACATGTACTGACTGATTTTTCCATATTAATATTCAGGTTTTACATATCTATCTGAGTTTATTTATAAAATAAATACAGCTTGACATCCTAAGATGACTGATCACCCACACTTAACTCTTTCGTCTCCTGTAGCACTAACTTACGATTAAAAGAAGAGTTGAAGACAGAGAAGAAGTCTGGATTTTGGGACAATTTGGTTTTGAAGCAGAACACACAGTCTAAGAAACCAGATGAGATAGAAGGTTGGGAACCTCCGAAACTTGCCCTTGAAGACGTGGCAGCAGACTCAGGCGGCCCTGCGAGTGACCGTGAGTCTCGGCCAGGCTGGCCGGAAGACACCAAGGGCTCCACCAAGTACACCAGCCTGGCTGCCGCAGGGAGCAGCTCACGCTGGAGCCTCAGGTCGGCCGGAAAGCTGGTCAGCATCCGCCGGCAGAGCAGAGGCCACCTGACGGATGACTGGGAGGAGCTGGAGTGACCGCCCAGCCCCCACGTCCTCACACCAAAATCTGCCCGATCGTGCACCTTTGAATCTCATCTCCTTTGCATTCCTAGAGTCTGCGGTATCGTGGTGTTTATTAGTATAGTTTCCCGTCTGGTCTTTCCCAGATGAAAATCACAGAGGATCTGCTCTTTGCTGTTTCACTTGGCTTTCCTCTTCAAATGCCAAGTGAGGAAATTCCAGGAGTCCTGTGATTTCTCAGTGGACACGCACAGGGTCCACCTGTCATCCGTGTGCCGCTGACCTTAGATGGCAAGTTCACCGCAGTGGGGATTTGCTTTTTGCCCCAAACTGTCTTTCTGTGTCCTGAGTTGCGGTTCTGTGTTCTGTGACTTGATCCCTGTCTCTGCATGTAGCACATACCTGTATTCTATGACACAAGAATGTAGCGGCCACACACTTCTTTTCTGTTGTCAGAAACCTGCAATCCAGGTGTAACATGAATCTTCCAAAGGTCACATCAGTCACATTGTGCTAGCTCTTCGTTTGTATTAAACCGTAAAATATGCAAGCAAATTAAATGCTGGAGAAGTGAAGGCTGTATCTGATCCCCAGAAATACACTGTCTGCAAACACAGTTTCACCTCCCACAAGCATATTAGATGGTGACAGTGTTCCCATCTTGAGGCTCCTGAACTTTTAAATACTGATGTTTCTTTTAAATACTGATGTTCTCTTATTTTGATTGCAGACTAAAGAATGCTATAAAGCATGGATCAGTTGTAATAACTTGACACTTAAATTTGTTGGAAAATATTAACTTGCTTATTAAGAGCTGAAATTGTAGGTAAAATGCTGAAAGTGCCTCTTTTCTGTAACACCCAGGGTTTTGTTTTTTTCAAATGAGACTGTTGGACCCTGAGAAGCTGTGTGTTGCGGCTGGTTCAGGAGCGTCACTGAACATCTCTTGTGTCTCTGAACTTGTTTGTTGTCTCCTTGACAGGTGGGCCCCAGGTCAGGTACACAGCACGCAGGTCCTCAGGAAGACAGATGCAACCCACAGGAGGACCACGTGTCTCTGGTAGGGGTTTTTGGTTGAAAAGAAAAACCTCCAGTTACACTGTGCATCCCTCTCTTGTGAGAGCCACTATCTTCAGGGTATTCAGTGAGCATTTCCGTGCTGTGCCACACAAGGGGTGCCCTCTAGCATTTCTGTGGACTCCAGGGGGTAAAGGGGGTGACAGAGTGCCTGCCTGTCACCTGCCGTTTCTCAGTCGATCAGTCTGTGCACACTCTGTCGTCTACCTACCAGCCGTCTAGCCACAGTCAACCTGTCACCTAACCATCTGTGTCTGTCATCTGTGTAGTGTCTGTCAGAATCACTGATGTCCTTCTCTTTCTAATAGACAAGTTTACTTCACCGAGCCTTGAAAGGGGGACATGTGAGTGGTGGTAAAATCCTGTTTGTGTTAGAACCTTGAAGTGGTTAATAGCGGAGTTGAAAACCGTTGTTTCCTCAGGTAAACAGTTCAGCTCACTAACTGGAGTCCTTCTCCCTAGAGACACTTGCTGTGACTGAGGTGAGCTATCTGAAGCAGGAGCTTCGGGCTCATCCTGTGATGAGGTGCAGGGAAGGGACTTGTGTGTCTGGGGTTCTGGGCAGAGTGTTCGGGGTGGGGGGCAAGTGGGGCAGCCTCCAGCTCGGGGAGCCTGTGCCGGTGTGCTATGATGCTAAGTGCCTGTGATCCCCTTGGGGACACACGTGACGCACAGCTGGCAGAACGGCCCCTCATACCCCTCATTCCTCACAACCGAATGCAAGCCAGAGTGGGGTTGGATTATGCACGTGAATAATACTTTTCTTATCTACAAACATTAATGTAAAGATGAATTTTTCTTCTGTTGTATCTGATTAAAGTAACTCTGTGGATTTTAATATAAATATTTATTGGTGTGCTTTGGGGGAAAGATATTTTTTTCTTGATGGAATTTACCAAAGCAACTTTATTTTGTTCACTGGCTGATGAGAGAGCGGGTCTATCTAAATTCTGTAAACTGCACAGCTTCTCTGAAGAGTGACGTGTCTGCTCTTTTGCCTGTTGTTTTGTCATTAACAGGAAAGTGATTGGTTTTAAAGGAAGTTGAATTCATCTGTAATGCTGAAGTTTTTTAAAATAAAAACATGGTTTATATCCTGTTAGTTTGCACAGTTATTGACATCTGCCTCTGACGACTTAGAGCTGATGACATGTTCTCAACACTTTCAGTGTCTTTCAAGATGCCAACGAAATGTGTAGATTCACAGATAAATAACCAACTTCAACCTCAGTCATCAGGATGTAGCTTTTACATATGAACAGCCTTCAGACGCTGTTTGGAGTAATAGGCACTGCTAGCTATGGGGTCACACAGAGTCAGACATGACTGAAGCGAGTTAGCAGCAGCAGAGCCCCATGTCTGAGCCACCCGCCCTGGGCCCTGCTTTTTTCCAGTCACTTGAGGGGGAGCCTGAAGCAAGCCTCCCCTTCAGCTGCCAGCCTGAGTAGGTTCTTTAATCATCTTTTAACGTTTCAACTCTTCTTTTGAAACAGTGGCCTCTTGGCGAGAAACCCTGACTCCCGTTAGGACCTGGGTAGCACCTACGTTGCTATCTCGAGCCAGATGGTGAGCGCGCATCCCACCAGCCTCCTTCCCAGTGGTGTGTGTCTCGGGCAGCCTTGTCCTCGCCGGCCTCATGGCCTGTGCTCCCCTGCAGGTCCTGCTCCGCACCCTCCCCTGGGGGCCTGCAGCTCTATGGTAGCCTCAGACCCGACCCTCAGGTTCTCACTCACTTCACCAGATGCTCCAACTCTTGTGCAGGCAAAGGGCTTCTCTTCTCTGCCCAGTTTACTTGTAGCCGTTTAGCTTCTTTCAGATTTTATGGTTAAGTCTCAATTTATACTTGACTGAACAAAAGATAGGCAGGACACTATTTATAGTAAGCTTTAAGACAAGAACTGGCTAAAATTTTTGTAACTGATAAAATAGCCCACAGCGGGTGCAGATGGTGCTGAGTGACTGACCCAGGCAGTGGCTGCCACTTGCTGTCTGGCAGAAGTGTGCTTCTGGTGGTGGGAGTGAGGCAAGGAACCCTCTGAGGGGCTTCCATGGCACCATGCCCCAAAGACAGCTACCACCACTTCCTGTAGTTGCTGCCTCACCACGGGTGTCTGAGTGACGCTGCGTGGTGGTGAGTGCAGCCCCCACAGCTGTGTTCTATGGTTTGTAACTGTGTTGCATCCCATCCTGGCCCAGCCCAGCCGGTGCTGGCCAGCTGCCAGACTGTTCAGCCAGCTGAATGCACTTAAGTTTTCAGAAAAAGCACTGCTCTAACCTAAATGTCTTTCAATTCATATTGTGAAGCCTGTGCCCCAAAGGACACACTCAATAGAGTGAAAAAGGCAACCTAGGGAATCAGAACATTTTTAAGTCATCTAGCTGATAAGGGCTTAAGTGTCCAGAGCTGTAGTAGTTCCTTCTACATTCAACAACAAAACCATATACAACTCAATTAAAAGGCAGGCAAGTTCTTGAACAAGCATAGGAAAAGATGCTCAACATCACTCCACGACAGAGAAATGCAAATCAAAGCCACAATGAAATACCACCTCCCAACCATGTGGATGACAACTATCAAACCAAAAACTCAACCCCATAACCTAACAAGTGTTGGCGAGGACAAGGATGGTGAGAAATGGAACTATTCCACACTGTCAGAGGCAGCACCATTTTACATTCCCACCATGGAAAATAGTATGGTGGTTCTTCGAAATAGTAAACATGTATTTACCATATGGTCCTCCAATTCCACTTGTGGGTCTATCTCCAAAGAGAGATTTGTATAGCATGTTCACAGCACCTCAAAGTAGGGAGCATCTCCACATCAGCAGGTGATGAAGAAGCAGAATGTGGAGGACAGGCAAGCCCACAAGAAAGGGAAAGCCAGGCTACAACGTGGATGAGACAGATACTAAAAAATGCCAGTTATGCAGCGTGTCTTCAGTAGCCCAATCCAGAGAAACAAACGAAAACCACCAAGTGCAAGGCTGGTTCAGCCAACAAGTCAACACATGACCACCTCTGTGGATGCAGAAAGGGCACTCAACAAAACCCAACACCCCTTCATGTAAAATGCCCCCAACAACATGGGGCTGGAAGGGAGCACCTCACCCTGAGGCACCCAGAGACACCCAGCTTGCAGCACACCCACAGGTGAAGGACAGACAGCCCCCAGAGACCGCCATCCTCACCCATGGGGGTCTGGCAGGGAAGCTGGCAAGGAAGGAAAAAAGGGTATCCCGCTAAAAGAAGGTGATGAGCCCCCTTCACGTGCAGACCTCACAATGTACATCCGCATCCCAGGGAGTCTACAAACTACCACCAGATCTTTTTAGTGATTTCAGCAAAGTTCAGTTCACTCAGTCGTGTCTCTTTGCGACCCCATGAACCACAGCACACCAGGCCTCCCTGTCCATCACCAACTCCCGGAGTCCACCCAGGGATGGGTGACTGGATGGGTGGACTCAGTGATGCCATTGAATCATTGAGTTCAATGATTCAGTTCATCCATTGAATGAGTGATGCCATCCAACCATCTCGTCCTCTGTCGTCCCCTTCTCTTCCTGCCTTCAATCTTTCCCAGCATCAGGGTCTTTTCAAATGAAGTCAGCTCTTCACATCAGGTGGCCAAAGTATTGGAGTTTCAGCTTCAAAAGCAGCAAAGTTAAGAGGACTTCCCTGGTGGCTCAGACAGTAAAGCGTCTGGCTACCATGTGGGAGACATGGGTTCAATCCCTGAGTAGGGAATATCTCCTAGAGAAGAAAATGGCAACCCACTCCAGTACTCTTGCCTTGAAAATCCCATGGACACAGGAGCCTGGTAGGCTACAGTTCATGGGGGTTGCAAAGAGCTGGACACAACTGAGCAACTTCACTTTCTTTCTTAAAAGGATACAGAATCAGTGTACAAACACTTTACATCTTGTTGGTGTATGATTCTAAAAGTGGCATTTACAGCAAAACTAACACCAAACCCTTCAATACTGTCCCAAAAGGAGACGTGGTTCTCTGGACATCCCTGACTGTAAGGCCGGACCCCGGGGCCATGACGGGACACCCCTCCTCTCCCTCCCGCCTGCAGGGGAAGTCCCTAACAGAAGGCGCCTCCCAGATCCGGGGGACCAACGATAGCACACTTTGCCGGCTGCCATGATAAGCCACCCTCCTCTCTCCCGCTGGCGAGAAGGTCCCTAAATGAAGGGTCCTCCCAGATCCCAGGGACCAATGACAGCACACTTCGCCAGCTAAAGCCACCCCACCCCAGCCACGTAGAAGGACCTGTCAGCCCTTGATGCCTCAGCCGGGCAACCTGTCCGAAACACCGTCCAACTAGCCTGACCATCCCTCGCAACGAACGTATAAAAACCACCCCCAACACGGTCCAGGCGTGGACTTCCTCGACCTGCCTCGCTCTGGTCCAGGAACCCTGCCCGGGAGCGCTTCGCTGTTAAAAAGCCTGTTACACACTTTTTGTTGTCCTGGTCTTTTACCTAACACTGCCCACGCACAGCTGACCGTGTGAAGCACCGAAAGCAGCTCCTGTGTCAGCTGCAGAACCTACCGTGGCTCCTCCCGACCCACAAGTCACAACCCGGGTCAGACAATGTACCTCAGTGCCAAGGCGGACACCACGGATGTGCTGACGGCGCTTCCTGGGGGCGAGGCTTCCCACAGAGGTGCTGTGGGTCCCCTGCAGCTGTCCAGCGAGCACAGAGGGCACGTAGGTGCCACATCACGGGCAGGGAACAACGCTCAGGAATGCCACAAAAAGCTGCGGCCCAGGACAGCCCACCTCTTCCTGATCTATGCCATTCGATCATGGGGAAGCGACTGGCCGGGGCCCAGGGACAGTGTGCATGGCCACTCTGCCCCTCCCCAACTGTAGCCCAGTCACATCCCCACCCCGCACAACTGCTGAAGTCCTGCATGTGGGTTCCAGTCCAAGCATATCTACTGCCTGTGGAGATGGGTTGATTAATGGGGAACCGCTACACACGTCTCCCAAGACTTTTCATAAGAACTCACTTTAGGAGGTTAATGTCTTAAGAAATAAACACAAAAAAACCCAACACCCCAAAAGTAAACACAGTAGGTAATTTGCCAAAAGTAAAACAGAACAGATAAAAGCGACCAGCAAGCTTTCAGGAAAAACGGCCCCCCTCACAGCCTCTTCACACATCCGTCTTCAGGGGAGAAAGATGCCACCCCCCACTCTCGCCACTGCTGTGGGAACGTCCCTGCAGGTTTCTGACTTGCTTCCCGGGCGCTGCTGCTTATCTGACATGAGGAGAGCATCATCAGATGGATGTAAGCACCTGTGCAGTGCTGCTGATCACAGAGTGATTCTTTGCAGCTGCATGGTACTGTGTCACCAATAACTATTTCCACAAACTCTTGTGAAAAAAGAGCTGGTTGTAAAATGAAAACAATATATATGCCGTTGATGGTTTTATGAAAAGCTTCCACCTGATTCACACACAGGGAAACTATCATCTGACGACTAAGCATAGTTTTGGCTGCACCAGTTGGGCACAGAACGTGTGCTGATAGCATAGACTCTTTATTTACAAATACGAAAGACTACATTTCCACCTGCTAAGGAGGAGGAAGCACAAGTGACTGGGCTCGGGTCCCTGACCTCTTCATTTCGCCCCTGCATCTGCCGGGGCCATTCCAACGTGCTTTCTGGCAAGCACAGATATTCTGGGTGCCATGGTTAGGCACCAGTTTTATTCTCTTATAAACCTTTATTTTCAAAATTTTCTAAAACGTACATGCAATATTTTTAAAATAAAATGATCTTTGAGAGGTTTCAATAAACAATTATCAAATCACTGACACTATATTCTTCAGTAAGATGCAAAATTGACAAAGTTAAAATAGGTAGACAAACATGATTTATTACTCTGCTAGAAGAGGATTCCAAGCAGTGCAGTGCAGGTCACACCAGGCTACCCCAGGTCAGGGTCCTGCCTGTCAGCGTTGGGCACAAGCCCAGGACCACAGCCCCAGACACAGGCCCTCGTGGGTCTCAGCCATCTGCACAATTCACAACCCACTGCTGAGCATCCAGGAGACAGGCACATACTTCCCTGGATCCTTCTGTATCTGAGAACACTCGTGCAGACACAACCAAAACAGTTAATATACATCTTAAGAAAAATAAATATTCTGTACAATGTCATTACAAGGATCAGTGATCCACCCTCACCCCAATCACTACAAAATCGGAAAACCATCATTTGCGTTAAGAAGCATAGTCTTCTTGGCTGTTGGTGTCAGTTCAGCACAGCATGTGGTGCTGAAAACACACTCTTTTTGAACCATATTTACAAATACACAAAGTTCCAAATTTTAATGTGCTTAGAAGAATTTTTTAAAGAGAGAAGCAGAAATGATTTTGCTGGGGTTCCTTGACCCTATTTCAAAGGTGGATTTTGCTGGGGTTCCCTGACCCGGCTTCAGAGGTGGAAGCCACAGGCACCCCTGCCCACAGGCCCTTTTCACGGTATCTCCAACGCAGGCTCCAGGTCATGGTGGGCCTGGCCAGGCCCTCAGTACTTGAAAAGGTCGATGAAGTGCTGCGGGGACACAGGCGTGAAGCAGCTGTCCGGGTCGGCGGCCGTGCAGGGGTGGCCTGAGTCCTGTGGGAGGGGCAGGGCGTTACCGCACATGCCGGGAGGGAAGACAGCTCAGTAGTCACCAGGCATTCACTTAAATGCACCTGGACCCCACCGCACAGGTATGTGGACAGCAAGACGCTCTGGTCATCCTGCCCTCTCCCCCAGCGGTGGGTCAGGATCCACTCTGGAACTGCTCTGGGCACCACCCACCCATGTTCACCCAAGGGCCCAGTACCACGTCCCACAGCAGAAACACCCAGGGCTCGCTTGTGTCAGCAGACAGAACAGTCTCAGGACCTGGGGGTGGGTTAAGCCAGTGTCTGGAGACGGGACTGCTCTCCCCAGCCAAGCCTACACCCCTGGTCCAAAGGCAGCTCGTGGGACCCCGATGGTGGCCAAGTAGAAGGCCAGTCACACGTCAGCAGAGGCTGCGGCCTCATCAGCCCAGCCCCAGACAAGGGACGCGCACAGACGCAGGCAGAGAGGAGGTACCTCGAGTAATAAAGCAAGGCGGCAGTCCTGGAGGTGGCGGAGGAGAGCAGTGAAGGGAGGGAAAAAGGGAAAACAGGGTTAGGAAGAGCCAGGCCACAGCAAGACTCAGGCTGAACACGAATCATTTACGAAAACGACCAACATCACGGGGCAGTGAAACCGAGGGGAGAGCTGCCCCCGAGGTCCCACGCGGCAGCCGGAAGCCGTAGGACCCACAGGCTTCTGGGACCGACCTGGCTTCCGCCTCCTCCAGTCTTGGGCCCACAGCTGGTGAGACAGCAGAGCTAAGTGACCATCACGACTTCACTGAGAACACGCAGAGCAGCGGCTCACGCTGGGAACATTTCTAGGAGGTTTCCCTGAAGCCCACTCACTCCCTCTTTACAGTCTGCGTCAGTGGAATTATGTGAACAATGTAGGTTCCACGGGAGCCAGCTCCTTCCTGCTCACCCATGGTTTTCAACTTGAGGTCAGCAGCAACTTGGCCCTCTCACCACCGGCTGGCTGTCCCCCACCCTCACCACAGCCCGGGGGTCCGCGGGGCTGGCTGTCGGCACAGGCCGGGACCAGCGGCCTGCCAGCCCCCGCTGCACGCTGCAGTGTGGGCCTGGCAGGGGACACAGTCCCGATCCTCGCCGCTGACTGCGTTCACTCTGTCTGGCTTCCAGCCCACTCTACACCTGGCTTTAGCTGAAGTTCCTGAAAAACAGCTAGAGGACGGGGTGAGCACAGTGGCCTCACAGGAAGGCCACCCATGGAAGGCAGCAAGACCTGAGCTGGGCCTGTGTGCAACTCCAAGACCTCCCTTTACCTTGCCGACGTTCCCTCAAAGGCAAAGCAGAAAAACTGACAGTGTCCAGAGACTGAAGCCAGGTCAGAAGGACGGCTGGGGGCAGCTGGGTGGTGGCGTGAGCTCGAGGCAGAGCTCCGGCTACGTGTGTGGGAGAGGACAAGTCCGGTGGGATGCGGGCAGCACGGGCACAGTGGGGTATCGCCCACATGGGGCTGAGCACCACGAAGCCTCCACGCAGCAGACCTGCCCTCACAGAGGCGCCACGAAACTGGGCGGAGGCCTGCGGGGGCCAAGCTGTGTGTGGGGCTGCAGTGGCCAGCCGGGGGGCTTGCTCAGGAGCGGACACAGGCAGCAGCATCCACCACAGACTCCAGACACTCGTCTTTTCTTTAAATCTCCACCCACAGATTCAGAAGCTGCCGTGTGACCCACAGATGGACACAGTCCCCAAGGCTGCACAGAGGTCAAGGTGCTCAGCCTTCAAGGCAAGACTGTGAACAACATTTCAGAGCCCAAAGGCCAGCAAGACACTCGTTCTGAATTTTCATAAACAAAAGAATCTGTAGGCAAATTCTTCTGGAAACCCAAAAAATTACCTCTCAATTTTTAAAAATCCAGAACGCCGCTATTTCTTGACACTTCACCTGAACATTCTGTAAGTCAACACACAAAGTAGCAAGGGTATTTCTCTGTTCACTACGTCAGAGACAATGTTCTCAGACGGTCTGCCCCATGCAAAGATGGGGACACACCACTGCTCTCTGTGTCTCTGGAATAAGCCTTCTGCTCGGGGGAAGCGTCGTACAGAGCAGTGACCAGATCGTCTCATCCGCTGACTCGGCCCTGAGCTGCCACATGTCTGGGACCACCCTCTGTGTGCTGTGGCGGACTGGTTCACCTGTGTCCCACTAGCACCCTGACAAGACTGAGCGTGAGGAGCCTCTGGCCTGGAGGAACAGGCTCCACAGAACCACCACTGCGGCCGTGCAACACCTTTCCTCTGTTAATTGTGCAGAACAAGCCGTGCCGGACTCCAAAACAAGTCAGAAATAAAGTGGTCTCCAGCTGGCCCCCTGCAGCATCAGCAGTAAAGCCTTATTTACACGAGGACTTCCACCGTACAACCACAGGGGCACAGGTAAAAAAAAAGCCCACGTTATCTATATATAACCTGAAATGAAAACAAGTTAAAGTAATCATTTGTTTTTCAGCAGTTTAGAGTTTGCCTCATAATCCAGCCAACAAATTAGAGACAAACAGAAAACAAAAAACAGCCACGGTGCTTCAGACCAGGCGGAAGGCACGCGGCCCCGCGGCCCCCCGGGAGGACCCCGGGCAGCAGGGGCAGGCGGCCTGTCACCCTTCTCCCCAGTGAAATTTCACAACGTTAACAAGTGCAGACTCAAGGCAAACTACGGAAACGGTCTTTCTAAGAGGAGGTGAACAGAAGCACCCGTACCTCCCCCAGAAAACTGTTTTTGAAAATTGTTTTTATCAGAGACTGGGCAGGAGAGGAAGGGACCAGAGAGGAAGCGGATGGGCCTGACAACTGCGGACACAGCTCAGTCTTCACAAGAACCAGACATGCTAAGTTCAGCTCAAAAAAACAGGAGGAGCCTGGGCGCTTTCATGGGCCCCTCCTCTGCTCCAGGGCTGTGCTGTGAGGAAAGCCCCTGGAGGCACCATTGCTGGAGGTCCTGACAGTGGAGCAGAGGCCAAGTGTGGGAAATGGGGGTTGGGGGTGGCCTCCTTCGACTGCCAGAAGAGGCGGGGATCCTGACCCTCCTCTCAGGCTGAGCCATGAGAACAGGGGGAAGCAGCCCGCCAGGACTCGGGCCACAGCACAGTCAGCGTGCTTGTGCCCAGGGACCAGGTCATGCCCTACCATCCTGCACCAGATGAGATTTGGTGGTCCCCATTTCGGGTCCACCCACAGTTGTCATTTAGTGAACCTGCCCCTGGCTCAGTCCTTGGTGAGACGACATCACGTCATCACACGCCACATTTGGGTGGACAGTCCCTGGTGAGACGCCATCATATCACACTCTACACTCGGGAGGACAGTCCCTGGTGAGACGCCATCATGTCATCACACTCTATACCCAGAGAGACATCCTTGGTGAGATGCCATCATGTCATCACATTCTGTACTCAGGTGGACAGTCTCTGGTGAGACACCATCACGTCCTCACACTCTACACTTGGGAGGACAGTCCCTGGTGAGACACCATCATGTCATCACTCACTATTCCCAGCTGGACAGTATGTCTCTCCAGGAGCACCAGTGCTCTCCTTACCTTCCAGAAGAGGATGCTGCAATGCCGGCAGAAGTGCAGGGTGTCTCCGTACTGTTCCTTGGTGGGGTAGTGCTTCTGGAGCGCAAAATACATCAGCTTCCACTCCACATGGCCTTTTTCTGAAAGGATCAAGTGTCTACAAAACTAGACAAACAGACTTCTGTTCAGAAGCAGATGACTTTCATAGCAGCATCATGTGCACAACAACTTTAAAAGGCCACACACTGCAGGAAACATTCAATTATATGAAATTAAATTTGAGCTGAATCTATACAATGGAATACCATGCAGCTGTTCAACAGACTTATTAAAGGTTTTTATCTGGAGTGATGTCCATGATGTCTATTAAGGTAAAAATAAGTTACATGTTATCGAGTGTGACAGGGACTGGTAACCAGAATGCAGAAAAGTATCCAAACACAAAATGGGCGAAGGATTTGGAGACACACACAAGCAGGCAGCAAGCACACGAAAAGATGCTCAGCGTCTTGGGCCCCAGAGATGGCAGGAGGTGGCACCTCACACCCTACAGGGCAGCGACCACACCCTCAGAGGAACAGGCATGGATGGGATGCTGAGCAGGTGGGCTTGGGCGTGGCCAGGGGCTGCCCGACGCAGCAGCATCTTCACAGTTCCTCACACCATTACCCTCCACTCGTGAGCCCCGTGCCCCCAGGAGAAGGTGACCACGGTCGCCCTGCGGCCTGGCTATGCCCAAGCCTTACCCTCTGATTCAGGCGGGCACCTGCGTGCTGCCTCCACCACCTGACTTTCTCCTGGAGAGGCACGTGAGCCCTCAGGTCTGTGGGCCTGTGTCTGAGGAGACACGTGACATCTGGCCCTCCGTGGGGCCTCCCTGGGGCAGGACTGTCTGCTCTGGCCCTGCACGCTGCTGTGCCTGTCATGGGCACCCAGCTGGCGGTGCTGTGCTCCAGAAACCACGCAGCGTGGGGCTGGCAAGGAGGGGCAGTGATAAGTGAGAGACACACAGCATCCACCAGAACCCAAGGCTGGCCCCATCCTGGGCGGGCAAGGTGCAGAGAGCAGGCGCCTACCCGTGAGTCTCCAAGGGGACACACTGCCTGGAGAGGCACCTCCAGGCACAGGACAGACTGCGGCCCATCTTTGACAGGAAGAAACTGCCTCGGTTCTGCTGCTCTGTTCTGGGTCGTTTTTAAAATTCTGGCTTTCTCCACATGAAACAGGCTTTCCCACAGTGGCTCTAGTCCACTCCCCGAAGCAGCCAGGCTCGGCAGGGCCACCACCCCCACTCACCTGCTTCTCCCCAAAGTGGTACTGGCAGAGCTTCTTCCACAGCTGCCGGTCCTCGCTGAGCGCACCGTACTGTTCCTTGGTGGGGTAGTGCTTCTGGAGCGCAAAATACATCAGCTTCCACTCCACATGGCCTTTTTCTGAAAGGATCAAGTGTCTACAAAACTAGACAAACAGACTTCTGTTCAGAAGCAGATGACTTTCATAGCAGCATCATGTGCACAACAACTTTAAAAGGCCACACACTGCAGGAAACATTCAATTATATGAAATTAAATTTGAGCTGAATCTATACAATGGAATACCATGCAGCTGTTCAACAGACTTATTAAAGGTTTTTATCTGGAGTGATGTCCATGATGTCTATTAAGGTAAAAATAAGTTACATGTTATCGAGTGTGACAGGGACTGGTAACCAGAATGCAGAAAAGTATCCAAACACAAAATGGGCGAAGGATTTGGAGACACACACAAGCAGGCAGCAAGCACACGAAAAGATGCTCAGCGTCTTGGGCCCCAGAGATGGCAGGAGGTGGCACCTCACACCCTACAGGGCAGCGACCACACCCTCAGAGGAACAGGCATGGATGGGATGCTGAGCAGGTGGGCTTGGGCGTGGCCAGGGGCTGCCCGACGCAGCAGCATCTTCACGGTTCCTCACACCATTACCCTCCACTCGTGAGCCCCGTGCCCCCAGGAGAAGGTGACCACGGTCACCCTGCGGCCTGGCTATGCCCAAGCCTTACCCTCTGATTCAGGCGGGCACCTGCGTGCTGCCTCCACCACCTGACTTTCTCCTGGAGAGGCACGTGAGCCCTCAGGTCTGTGGGCCTGTGTCTGAGGAGACACGTGACATCTGGCCCTCCGTGGGGCCTCCCTGGGGCAGGACTGTCTGCTCTGGCCCTGCACGCTGCTGTGCCTGTCATGGGCACCCAGCTGGCGGTGCTGTGCTCCAGAAACCACGCAGCGTGGGGCTGGCAAGGAGGGGCAGTGATAAGTGAGAGACACACAGCATCCACCAGAACCCAAGCTGGCCCCATCCTGGGCGGGCAAGGTGCAGAGAGCAGGCGCCTACCCGTGAGTCTCCAAGGGGACACACTGCCTGGAGAGGCACCTCCAGGCACAGGACAGACTGCGGCCCATCTTTGACAGGAAGAAACTGCCTCGGTTCTGCTGCTCTGTTCTGGGTCGTTTTTAAAATTCTGGCTTTCTCCACATGAAACAGGCTTTCCCACAGTGGCTCTAGTCCACTCCCCGAAGCAGCCAGGCTCGGCAGGGCCACCACCCCCACTCACCTGCTTCTCCCCAAAGTGGTACTGGCAGAGCTTCTTCCACAGCTGCCGGTCCTCGCTGAGCGCGGACAGTGTCGGGGTCACCTGACCCAAGGTGACGATGTCCCACCCATCCGAGAACCTGTACAGGATGTTACTGAGCATGTGCACAGGAAGGTCACTGAGTGTCAGGCCACTGTCCACCTGCTGGGAGGGCGCACACACTTACTCCAGCGGGAACGCGGGAGCACATCCGTCACAGTGACGTCTCCCTCCCCCCATCTCCTGCCAGATGACACGCTGCAGCAACCCTGGCTGGGCCTGGGGTCCCAGACACTGACACCGAGTCCCAGAGTTCACGGGGTGACGTGGTGTCAGTGCACACCAGGGACGTGGGGACAGTGGCCCCCGGGACACATGGCCTGGTCACGGAATGGAAAGCAGACACACCCCACATGTAAGTGTCTTACAGGCGAGTGGCCCTCTCAGCACAAGCCCCTGAGCACAGGAATGAGGCTGCCTGGACGTGGAATGTCAGATCACCCCTGCTAACTGCAGGGCCTTAACTAGGGAATCATCACTCTCTATAAATCTCGCCTTTACATGACAAATACATGGCCCAAGGTCACCTCTGAACCCAACCAGAGATAAACCAAACACAATCTAAGACACTTGGGTAAATGGGTCAACATTTCTCTTGGTGAAACCAGTTATCAGAATAAACACAAAACATCAAAGACAGCAAGAAATGGGGATGAAAACACCAACCCCGAGAAGCCACGCAGGCGAACAGTCACCACTCTACGGTGCAGTCTTAATTTACCGAATGTTATTCGAGTCTAAAATATCTGATCTGCTGTCAAGGTAAATTAATTTACCACCTCATCACCCATAGGACCAGCTGTTTTTAATAATTACCATCCCCACTGTCTTTCCAATGACACCTGTAAGCCGTTAAAGAGTCTTCTGGCCTGAACCCATCTTACGACAGTTTAATATGTATTCAGGAAATGTAAAGAGAAAAAAACCTATGGAAAAGCTGTGATAGTCTTCCACATACACTCAGAAGTAGCAATGGCTTCTGTGATTAACAGCAGAGACTACTCACTTGCAGGCCAGAAAGCACATACCTCCGTCATCTGAAGATTCTGCAGCTGCTGCTGCCAGCGGAGAACGGTTTCTAATCGGCAAATCCAGATGTTGATGTTTCCCACCAGCACGGACTTCCCTACTCCTCGGATCAGAATGCACAGGGTGGAGCTGAGGTCTTGGAGAAGATCCTTGATCAGGCGAGGATTTTGGTGGTCACCGAGAACTGGAATAAACAAAAACGAAACAATGCAACAATACAGTCAGCCCCCACTGTTAAAAATGACCTGCTTCCGGGCTTCCCTGGGGGCTCAGTGAAGGATCCATCTGCCGATGCAGGAGAGCCACAGCTTTGCACCTGGATCCGGGAAGGTTCCACATGCCTCAAAGCAACAAAGCCTGTGAGCCACAACTATTAAGCCCGTGCTCCAGAGCCTGAGAGCCCATAAGCTGCAGCTGTTGAGGCCTGAGCCCTAGAGCCTGTGCTTGCCAACAAGAGAAGCCGCCATGATGAGAGGCCCACGCACCCCGACTAGAGAGGAGCCCCCGCTCTCGGCAACCAGGGAAAAGCCTACGCAGCAGCAAGGACCCGGACGGCCAGAAGAGCGAAGAAGCAAATGATGTTAAAAAGGCCTGCTTCCCCACCCCCAGGGCCTCTCAACAGACACCACAGCTAAACAGAAGGTAACTTATACACACAGCAGAGTATCACTCGCCTCAAACAGGGCAGGAATGCTTCACGCGTCACCTGAAACCCGAGGACCCTATGATAAGAACCAGTCGCAAATGGACAAGTGTTGTTTGATGCTCCTGATACGAGGTCCTTGGAACAGTCAAATTCACAGAGTGCCTAGACGGCGGGTGCTGGGGAGGTGGGATTAGTGTGTATGAGGACAGCGTGTCGGTTCCGTGGACAGCGTGTCGGTTCTGTGGACAGTGTGTCGCCGACTGGTGGCCACAGCCACTGTGATGTGACTATGCTCAGTGCCACCGGACTGTGCACTCGAGATGCACAGGGAAGATGGTATTTTATGTATATTTCACCACAAAAAGAAAATAATGATCTAATTTCACTGCATACCCAAAGTGGCATCATTTTTGAGGTATCACAAGTATGATGAGATTCGAAAACTTCCAAATGCTGTCTGATAGTGTATTTGTGGTTGAGTCTACAATTTTGTCTTTAAAACCATCTCTACTTTCTTTTATACTTAATCATAAAGAGAACTGATAGTTAAAATGGCACATATATGCATAAACTCTTAAGTTCCATTTACTAATGTGTAAATTCGGGCCATTAACTAATCACGACAAACATTAAGTTAAAAAGAAAATTACAGGCTTATCTGATGCATAAGAACTAAGTCACAACCTTGCTAATTACAGAACCACTATATAGCAAAAGCGAGCCACGGCTAGTTAACCATGAAGGAGTACGCGTCCGTTTAAAACTCGGGGATTACTTTCTCAGGGACTTCCCTGCCAGCCCAGTGGCTAAGACTGCAATTCCACTGCAGGCACGGGCTCAGTCCCTGGTGGGGGAACTAAGATCCCATACACCTCGAGGTGTGCCCTCCAACCTGTCTCTCTCATTACAATATATTCTTCTGTGCCCCAAAGCACCTTTTGAAGAACACCACCAAGAACATCAAGTACCAAACAGCCAACCTGAGCCCATCACATTATCTGACACCATCAATACTGGGGGTAAATGAAAGAAAAATCCAGTCTCCTTGACTAAGTTTCTAACTAAGACTGAGATCAGTAAAAACGACAGTGCTCGCCTTACCCTTCTGAACGATCTTATCCAGGATGTTGAAGTAGTTCTTCTGGGCCACACCACTCAGCGAGGTCAGCTGGGACTTTGCAATCAGCTGCAACAGCTTGGGGGCGGGAGGTGGTCGCAGGTGAGCATCGCCTCTGAAGGGAAGCCCACCTCCCCGCCCCAGTAACCCGAGAAGGAAGCAAAGGGCGCAGGCAGGGCTGCTGCTCAGCCTCCGCCCTCCGGTCCCCGCAGGATTCCCGGCCATCCCTGCCGCACTCTGTGCCCCTCTGACCGCCCCAGCCTCACGTGAACCAGGCTTTCCCTGATGGCCCCCCGCACATCTGTCCCTCTGTCTGTCCGTCCAGCTTCCTTGCCAGGGCTGCCCTCCCACTGCTCCTGCACGTCCATCTAGCCCCGATGTCCACCTGCCTCCCAGGCCCCCTCTGTCAGAGGCTGACTGCGCTCAGCACACGGACGCTGTTGCATCCCTCCTCCGCTTTGCGGAAGGAGCAGTACTGGTGGCTGGCAGGGAGGCCAGCGGGGAGGACCCAGGGGGATGCAGCGGCAGGGCCAGCTTCTCAGTCACAGAGCTGCCCCTCCCCTCTGCACATCAGGGACACCGGTCATCACAAACACCGCTCATCTGTAGGAGTCTCCAGTGACCCACACCCAGCTCTGTGCCCCGGATCAGGAGCCCCGGGTCAGCCCATCCCGCTGCCTCACGCTCTGTGGCTGCTGTGCCCGAGCAGGCCCTCACAGTGGCCACACCTGTCTGTGGTGCTGGGCAGACCTGCAACTGCACACACCCGTTCACTGCGGCCCGTACTGCTCCTGAGCAATCTGAGCCCCTCTGGGTGAGCCGCAAACACATTCCAGAACCCAGATCACATCTGCTCCTGTGTCTCTGAAAAGGGGTTCTTCATCCCTCCTCTCCAGCCCTCCCTGCTGCCTCTGTCAGTTGCAGAGGGAGCAGAGAAAGGGCCAACTCACACAACTAACACACTCTCGCACACACTCACACTACTGTGTTGACTGTGGAGGCCAAAACGACAAACATGACAATCCCATGGTAATTGCTGGGGAGGATCACGCCGCTAATTCTAGTGTGTCTATACACGTGTCCTGTGCTGCAGTGATTACAGAAACCACACCCTAGGCCTGGTGCGAGGCCCCGTAACCAGCCAGCGCTCTGTCCTTACAGGAGCGTTCCTACAGGCCGAGTACGTACCACAGCCTTGTGGCACTATTAAAAATCCCAGTTAACAGTTTCATGACTCATCACTTACTCTTGGCCTAGGGCAGTCAGGTGAGTAAACTTGCTAGGCAAATAAAAACAAACAATAAATGGAATATATAGTGAGATCCCTTATTTTCTGAACTCAGGAAAAGGTAAAAATTTCTTCTAAAAATGTATCATTAACATAATAAGGCTTCTATGCAGCTCTGTTCTGTATCAATTCCCTTCTCTCCACTAGCTTGCTCCCCTCTATCGAGCAGGGCTCATGCTCTGGGAAAAACACAAAGTAGAAAATGCATGTGAAACCACCGGGCAAGAAACCCTGAGAGAAACTCCCGCTTCTCCTTCCGTCTCCAGCGTAACATGTGAGGTGGGCTGGAGGGAACTTCAGTCCTCCTCCTCCTGAGCCCCACCCCTCATCCCATAGTTTTCCACCAGGAACAACCACAGCTTTTCACAGCTGCCAAAAGCATCTTAAACATGTGAGACGATAATCTTTAGGGCGCAACCACTCCACGTGTCCTCCAGTGGCTCTGAAATGAATACTCACCCTGACCACGTAATTGAACCTTCGGATGTCCTGGATCGCACTGGAGAAGTCTAAGCGATTAAAAGCTTCTCCCAAAGTACAGTAGCCATGTCTCTGCAAAAACAGACACAAGTTACAATACATCAAATCAGCCAACCAGGCAAAATGAATGGACAGCTAACGGGAATTAGTCTGTGCAACTCTTTTTTTAATTTTTGCAAAGGATATTCATTTTTACTATGATTTATTCATATTTAGATTTAATTTTAGAGTAAAATTAAAGCCATTCTAAATCTGTCATTTATGTATAATCAATTATGTATATGCACTGACACTCTACACCACCGTAGATACAAAGATAAATACTGATTCAGTCCAGTTCAGTTCAGTTGCTCAGTCGTGTCCGACTCTTTGCAACCCCATGAATCGCAGCACACCAGGCCTCCCTGTCCATCACCAACTCCCGGAGTTCACTCTGACTCACATCCATCGAGTCACTGATGCCATTCAGCCATCTCATCCTTGGTCATCCCCTTCTCCTCCTGCCCCCAATCCCTCCCAGCATCAGAGTCTTTTCCAATGAGTCAACACTTCGCATGAGGTTGCCAAAGTGCTGGAGTTTCAGCTTTAGCATCATTCCTTCCAAAGAAATCCCAGGGTTGATCTCCTTCAGAATGGACTGGTTGGATCTCCCTGCAGTCCAAGGGACTCTCAAGGGTCTTCTCCAGCACCACAGTTCAAAAGCATCAATTCTTTGGCACTCAGCCTTCTTCACAGTCCAACTCTCACATCCATACATGACCAGAGGAAAAACCATAGCCTTGACTAGAGGGACCTTAGTCGGCAAAGTAATGTCTCTGCTTTACACTTGTCAATTTCTTTTGTTGACATGCACCTGGGGAGGCCCAAATTAAGCCTAAAATAACAAAATAACCAGATGTATTCTAGGCTGTGCAACTATAAATACATAAATCATGCTTGGCCACTATAAAAAGGCCTCTTCTATGAACACACATGTTGCCATTCAATTCCTCTGCAGGCAGTCCCATGTTCATCCAGCTACTCAGGATCAAGGCCGAGACGCACCTGAGTGGGACAGGAGGTTAGAATACCAGTGTTTATGTGGAAAGGGCTGGAGGCAATGGGCTGTGCAATGGGCAGTATTCAGGCTGGGAACAGGGGGCCGAGTACCCCAAAACCCAACCATGTGGTAATAAGGCTCACGGGTTCAAGAGTCAAAGACCACGAAGGAAACGTGACTTTTTTCTCATTACCAGAAACACTGCTATTTCAGATGTTTTTCCTTAATGATATGCCCCATGTTCTATATTAAGTGCTGTACAGACTTGAACCCTAGGTTTCGGAAGACACTTTAAACTCTATCTCTGTTTCTGAACACTTAGAACACAGAGAGGTTTTCGGTTCAGCATTGTGAGGATAAAGTATGGGAATAATCACAGAAAACACAAGGAGACAGACACGCCTCGTGTTTCAAACGGAGACAGGAGCGGCCCCAGCAGGGAGGACGGCACAGGGGATACTTTGTCTCCGACACAAGACACACCCCCAAACTGCAGCAGCCTCAAGGTGCACAGTAGTCAGCAAGACACACTCATCGTAAATGCTCACACCACTAGCTGCAGGATGTTTCCCTGGGAGCTGTGGAGGGAGCCTCGATCCTAACATGAAACCCATCACAGCGGTAAGGTTTCTCTTTCTCAGTGAAGAGCATCCAGACACTGGTGTGGCAGACTCCTCCTGGGCAGCCACTCATCTCACAACAGGGAGTCGCACGTGTGCACCACATGAGCAGCAGACACTTGGTGGCCCAGAGGAGAAGCCCGGGCACCCAGCACCGTCCGAAGCCTCGCGTCCCCTCCCCTGCTGACTCGTGTGCACCAAAGCAGGATCTCTGCTCTGTCTTGGAGTCTTTCATGAGCTCATACAGGTTCTCCCAGCAGCATATCCATTTAACAACAGCAACTACTGCCAAACAGCTCAGATTAACTCCCTGTCTCAGGATCTAACCCTTAAGCTTCTAGGAAATGTGGCTGGCTTCAGAACATCCACTACCAACACTGCCAGGACACTTTACTCACGCTAACACAGTCTAAACACATGCTAAACGACTCCTCCCAAATCACTTCCCCCAATTGTCACAAAATAAGGCAAAAGCAAAAGCGTCTTTCAGGTTACAGATGGAAGCAAGCTTCCCCAGATACCAAGCAGAGAAAAAGGAAACAGACAGCTGAGGTGAACAGACCAGACCTTCCGCCAAGAAAGGGGGATGGCAGGGCCTGAACCGCTCTTTGCATATTCCAACTTAATTACCAACAGCACCTTCACTACTCTACAAATAAACGAGGGTTTACAAGCTGTTCCCACCCTCCCAGAACACACAGAGGCCAAGACACAGCCCCACCAGCAACAGCAGCTCACTGAGAACAGCTCAGGGAGGATGGGGAGAAAATATCAAAGCACCTGTGGGCCCAAACTTGTTCTGAAACAGCCCTCAGATGAATCAGATCTGTATGGGACACTGACATGCACCACTCACACCACACACACACACAGAGGCACATACACCATACACACGTACACACGCACACTCACCACACACGCACAGGCACATATAGCACACAGGCACACACACTCGTGCACATGCAGACACTGTCTGAAAGACCCTCAGAAAGCTTTCACCTGTCAGAATTTGGACATTGATTTGATATTGCAAAAGAAGCAATTTACTTAATGTGACATCACACAACCAACAGAAACAGTACAAAATATACTCTTATTTATAACAGAATACTTACTTCTCTCGTGCTTTCTTTATGGACATAGATCCATTTTCACGATAAAAACCTAGGATAAAAATTTGTTTTTAACACCTGGTGACTTATTACCAAATGAAGATTGAGGAGCTTCAAAAGCTGCACGTGTAACAACACTGATGCCATGTGGACAGGAGACCCCTGACTCGGCCACATGCTTCGCTTCCCAACATCAGTTTACAAAGTGCTGAAAAGTCTTCGCGTGAAAGATGTCATGGCACAGCCACGTCTTGGTGACTTAGAAGAAAATAGTGTCACCAGGGACTTCAGCCACCTCCAAACATAAATGGCTGTAAATGTGCATTTTGTATATACCCTAATAAAAATTCTCTCCCTCTTTTATTGTCCCTATATGGTATTCCATTTAAATACACTTTCCACGAAACTCCTGTCCCAGAGCTTCAAGGATCGAGACTACAGTGTCCACGGGAGCCTCCAGGGGGCGCACGATGGCTCACACTAACAGGCCCTCAGCGACTCAGGGCTGAGCACGCGCACAGGCGCCCTCTCAGAGCTGCCTCATCTCCAGGCCCTCGCCCACCCTGCCTACAGGCTCCAGCTCTGACCACAACTATCTCCTGTTCCGAACCAGCAGCGTCTCCTGCACCAAAGCAGCGTGAGGGCCTCTAAAGGTCAGTTTCACTGATTGGGAGTGAAAGAACCTGAATTCAGGACCACTACTGTGACTCATTGGTAAAAAACCCACCTGCAACGCAGGAGACACATTCAGGGTTGAGTCCCTGGGTTGGGAAGATCCCCTGCAGGAGGAAATGGCAACCTGCTCCAGTATTATTGCCTGGAGAATCCCATGGGCAGAAGAGCCTGGGCAGGCTTGCAAGGAGTAGGGCATAGCGACTAAACACACATAATTCATCTGTGGGTTTTCTTGTCTTTTATTTCTTGCTGTAAATCTTACTGATGACTTAGTCAAGCAAAGAGCAGAGCTACAAGACTCTGACCACCAAGTCTGACCTCTGGACACACTACTGCTTATGTAACTGGATCAGCATTTCTGCCCTAGAAAAGCACTGTCAACAAGTCCAATTTATCAAAACAGTCAACAAGCAAACATCATGAGATTATTAATGAAAATGATCTTACACTGAGTATTTGTGTCATTTCTAAAATGGTCCTTTTTCCTTTTTTTGGATGCATATTCATGCTCTTCATTACTGAATATTTCTTCATCTTCACTATTTAAGATACTGAAACAAAGATACATTAAAATATTTTTACAAGGATTTCTTCATTTGAATTTTCTTTTGTAAAATAAATAAATAAAATTTGGTTTACTTGGACAATAAATACTTTTACAATTCAGGAGCCCAAAATAAAAATCATGTTAAAATCTGAAGGCAATGACTTAATTTTCAAACCAATAAATCACACGTTTGAATTCTGAGAAATCTGAGGTTTATCCTGGTTCTTATCAGTAAGTTGTATCAGGAAGTGATGTACATGTTTTAGACTCTCCTAAGGATTTTGACATGCTCAACCAAGGTCATATCTGACTTTAAAACTTTATTAAAATATTTATAATCTACATACTGGGAAAAGCACCTGACACTAATGATCTGCTGTCTCTCTGATCCAATGCTGAGGAAACACGCAGCATTTCTGCTCGTCCCCATGTTTCCAAAGACTCAACTAGAACTATTACTGCTCTGGCACATATTCTTACGAAGCATCAATCAAATAATGCTGCCTATTAAGGCCTTTAACTGCAGCCAGATGGGGTAAAACACGTGTTTTATCCACTGAAATACATGTAATTTAAAGCTTTCCCTTTTTTTTTCTTTTGGATGAAACAAGATAATAAAATCATAAGGTGATAACTAAACAATTTGAAAACACTTTTTTTAGGAAAAAAAAAACTTCCTTATAGTTGAAAACAAAAAAAAGACTAGGCAAAACTCAGCCCACCCACTTCAAAAGTGCAGATGCACGCAATGTTTACTCTCAGCACACTGACCCTGGAAAGTTTTCCAGCTGGTGGCAAAGAGGGGATTCCTGGAGATTGTGGCCAGCAGAGGTCCAAGCACCGATGCTCAAAACCAAGGAGGTCACACCGCTGGCTTCCTCGCCATCACTCTCTGACAAGAAAATTGTACACAGGCGCCATCCACTAACCCAAATTCACTTTTAATAAAAATAGCTGAATTTGCCAAATGAATGCATTCATCACTGTCAGAACAGACTTAAACAACACTGGCAACAACTGTATATCATCAAGACAGGCAAAAGAGCACTTACCCAAAACAAACAACTTAACATTCAGTGACAGGCGCTAAGTAATACCAATTCATAGAAACTGGATGATCCTGTCTGTATCTCATACCTCGTCACACACTAGTCTGCTGTCACTGATTCAAGCACGAAAGGCAGAGCTCTCAAATCTGGACAGCTTTGCTAAGGACAATCACAAAGGCATCCGGGAGGAGCGGAACCACACTGCTCCCCAGAAAGACATCAGAGAAGTGGAACCCAGCGTGGGGGATGAGGGAGCTGCCCAGCACCCCCTGCCCCACGCCCACAATGACTTAATTTTCAAACCAATAAATCACACGTTTGAATTCTGAGAAATCTGAGGTTTATCCTGGTTCTTATCAGTAAGTTGTATCAGGAAGTGATGTACATGTTTTAGACTCTCCTAAGGATTTTGACATGCTCAACCAAGGTCATATCTGACTTTAAAACTTTATTAAAATATTTATAATCTACATACTGGGAAAAGCACCTGACACTAATGATCTGCTGTCTCTCTGATCCAATGCTGAGGAAACACGCAGCATTTCTGCTCGTCCCCATGTTTCCAAAGACTCAACTAGAACTATTACTGCTCTGGCACATATTCTTACGAAGCATCAATCAAATAATGCTGCCTATTAAGGCCTTTAACTGCAGCCAGATGGGGTAAAACACGTGTTTTATCCACTGAAATACATGTAATTTAAAGCTTTCCCTTTTTTTTTCTTTTGGATGAAACAAGATAATAAAATCATAAGGTGATAACTAAACAATTTGAAAACACTTTTTTTAGGAAAAAAAAAACTTCCTTATAGTTGAAAACAAAAAAAAGACTAGGCAAAACTCAGCCCACCCACTTCAAAAGTGCAGATGCACGCAATGTTTACTCTCAGCACACTGACCCTGGAAAGTTTTCCAGCTGGTGGCAAAGAGGGGATTCCTGGAGATTGTGGCCAGCAGAGGTCCAAGCACCGATGCTCAAAACCAAGGAGGTCACACCGCTGGCTTCCTCGCCATCACTCTCTGACAAGAAAATTGTACACAGGCGCCATCCACTAACCCAAATTCACTTTTAATAAAAATAGCTGAATTTGCCAAATGAATGCATTCATCACTGTCAGAACAGACTTAAACAACACTGGCAACAACTGTATATCATCAAGACAGGCAAAAGAGCACTTACCCAAAACAAACAACTTAACATTCAGTGACAGGCGCTAAGTAATACCAATTCATAGAAACTGGATGACCTGTCTGTATCTCATACCTCGTCACACACTAGTCTGCTGTCACTGATTCAAGCACGAAAGGCAGAGCTCTCAAATCTGGACAGCTTTGCTAAGGACAATCACAAAGGCATCCGGGAGGAGCGGAACCACACTGCTCCCCAGAAAGACATCAGAGAAGTGGAACCCAGCGTGGGGGATGAGGGAGCTGCCCAGCACCCCCTGCCCCACGCCCCGCCCCCGGAGAGGCAGGCTCAGACACACATCTGGCTGGGGGAGAGCAGTGAGCAGCCCACGTGTGCTCTGCCAAACTCTGCCCTGGACAGGCCAGGCCAGGCCGCCAGACTGCCCCTCATCTGAAGGGAGGGAACGGCCCGGGACAAACGTCCAGGAGAAAGCACAGACACCTGCGCACTTCAGCTGACTGGCTCACGCTGTGCATTCAAAACACACAGTTGAGAATCAGGTCAATGCGAGATGAAAATATGCAGTATGATCCACAGCAAGACCCATGGCTCGGAGGAAGAGGTCCCCAGACCTTCCACTCCCCAAACGCTGCAGGACACTTGTGACACGGACCGTGAGTGACGCGCCACGGCCCTCGGCCTGCTCCCGCGCCTGCAATCACCCACTCCCATCTGGGAGGACCACGGCCCCCAGCGGCCCCTGCCACTCACACAGCACCTCGGGAGGTGGGAACAGGCGTCGCCCTCCTCCCTTCTCCCGCCAGGAGGAAGGCAGCCCTGGGGCGAAGCTGCACCCTGAACTGCACAGGGACCCGCAGAACAACAAGAAACGTCACTTCAGCCCGAGCAAAGTCACAGCGCCATTCAGGCCTCCAAGAGAAACCTCTCCCGTCTGGTGCAAGCCACTACTATGGGTTCAGACGTAGGCCCAAGCACCGCATCTTTCCATTTCTTCTCCTTCCTCAGCGATGCGTGCATGTTTAGTCGCTTCAGTCATGTCCGATTCTTTGTGACCCCATGGACTGCAGCCTGCCAGGCTCCTCTGCCCGTGGGGTTTTCCAGGCAAGAATACTGGAGTGGTCGCCATTCCCTTCCCCATCCTCAACTATAATCGGAAGTTAATAATAACACCTATCTCTCAGAAAGCTGTAAGGAGTAAACGCTTTAAATAAAAAGAAGATAGCAGCATCTGTGTGGGGGCAGCAGGCACTCCACCAGGCTGAGACTCTGGCTAATAACTTGTCTCCTCACACCAGCCTGTCTAGAGCCGATTCTCAGCCAACTGGTAAGTCCCAGGGCTTCAGCAGACACGACATCAATGTTGGACGGGCCACGCCGTGGCTCTGCTGAACTAGACTCACATGTCGTGGCCAAGGTCACACTGGCTGTTCTCTCCCTCAAGTTCCTGGCTCCACGTATCACATCTTTTCCAGCCATCTTCGGTTTTCATCCAACTCCATCCCGGAGATCTCCAGTCCTGGCCCAAAAATGGCATAGTTTGCCTATAAAACATGGTTATTTTATGTTAAAAATGTTTAACAGATATGGTTCTTTTCATTTAGAACATTTCATTAATTTTAATGAATACAACCCTATTTAAATGTCTGTATGTGCCTTACATGCTGGCTACACACAGAGATAAGACAGTGGAGATGACACAGTACCTCAGTTGTCCTAAGAGGGTCAGATAGATGAGGACTGGTGGATTTACTAGCCCAATCCTGCATGTGTCATGAAAGGTGTCCCAGGGCTGACATCCCAGCTCACGCCTGAAGAACAAGCAGTCAGAGAGTGAGGAAGAAAGCGGGAAATGACACTAAACAGAAGATCCACTCAGAAGTTAGAAGCAAAGGACACGGGACACTGATGCTCAGCCCTGTACACAGTCGAGTTTGGTGAAGCTGACCACGTAAGGGGAGGAACGGGCAGTGGCTGGCACGAGAACGCAGAGGCCACCGCTGCAGACGACTCAAAGGAGCTGGACTGCACTCTGAGGACACAGAGTGGCCAACAAAGGGACCTCCGCAGGGAGGCGACTCAACCAGATCTGAGCTTCACAAAGACCTCAGGCTACTCAGTCTTTCTGCCAGCACTTCGCATCTCCCAGTAATAAGTGTCCTCTGAAATTACAGGGTAGATCATGTCTTGTTCCACTCTGTATCCCAATACCTGGAATGATTCCAGGCACACAGGGAGCTCACCGATCACTGAATGCATGGAAGAATGAATGAAACACAAGCAGATCCATGACTCAGAGGAGAGGGTGAGGCAAGAGAGTAAGGTGGGAAAACCATCAGCATCCAGACAGTATGACCACAGGAACCACGTCTCAGACAGAGGCCAGAGTGGGGCAAGGAGAGAGTCAAGGCCCAAGCTCTAAGGCTCACTCACACGTAAGGGACCGGCAGATGAGGATGAGCCAAGAAAGGACACCAAAAAGGAAGAGCCACAGATGCAGCGAAAGTGGGAAGGCAAGACAAGGATGGAGTCAAGAAAGAAACAATCAACACAGAAGTGTGATAAAGAAGCCAGTACGGTAAGAACTTAAAAGTATAATGGTATTCAGCTGTACAAAAAGGTACTTCATAATTCAACAGAAAGTTTCAATAGAGTAACTATGTTATATTAACCTCATGTCCAAAGTAAATCTGGGGTATTTCCCTAATATCACACATCATATCACAGAGAACACAGGAGATTAAAGTGTTTCAATACCATCTCCCAAATATATTTAATATAACACAAAAAATGAGCTACTAAATAGGCATTTATATGGGCTTTAAAAAGATAAAACAATTTCAGAGAGAAATTATAAGCCTTCAACAATATTCCCGAGTTAACTGCAAGTGCCCAACATGAAACGTATGAAGTAACATTCCACCATACCAAGAGGATCTCAAAACCTTGTTAAACTAATTAATAATCAGAACACATCTTTTTTTAGTCATATATTACTTAAATCCTTGCTTTAGAAAATAATTAAAAACAGTTCCTTAAACCTCAATAGTACATAAATAAAGCTCTTATTACACTCTTGTTTCACAACTACAGATCACCCTGAAAAGCAAAAGCTGCCACCCCTGTCCAGTCAATCCAGACAAAACACAAACAAGAGAAAATGTCGTTAGGACCACTCTTACAATTGCCAAACATCTTTCAATATCATATTTAAACTGTCTTTTAGAAGAATCAAATGGCAGCTGTACAGAATACTGCCAATAGGTCCAAGTTACAATTTCTTCAATGACAAATATATAAACACAGACTAAATGTGTTGTTCCAATCCCAAAGAAAGGCAATGCCAAAGAATGCTCAAACTACTGAACAACTGCACTCATCTCACATGCTATCAAAGAAATGTTCAAGATTCTCCAAGCCACGCTTCAACAGTACGTGAACCATGAACTTCCAGATGTTCAATCTGGAAAAGGCAGAGAAACCAGAGATCAAATTGCCAACATCCATTGGATCATCAAAAATGCAAGAGACTTTCAGAAAAACATTTACTTCTGCATTATTGACTACGCCAAAACCTTGACTGTGTGGATCGCAACAAACTGTGGAAAATTCTTCAAGAGATGGGAATACCAGACCACCTGACCTGCCTCCTGAGAAATCTGTAAGCAGGTCAAGAAGCAACACTTACAACTGGATCTGGAACAACAGACTGGTTTCAAATCAGGAAAGGAGTACATCAAGGGTGTATACTGTCACCCTGCTTATATGCAGAGTACATCAAGAGAAATGCTGGTCTGGATGAAGCACAAGCTAGAATCAAAACTGCCAGGAGAAATATCAATAACCTCAGATATGCAGATGACACTACTCTTACGGCAGAAGGCAAAGAAGAACTAAAGAGCCTCACTTACAACTGGATCTGGAACAACAGACTGGTTTCAAATCAGGAAAGGAGTACATCAAGGGTGTATACTGTCACCCTGCTTATATGCAGAGTACATCAAGAGAAATGCTGGTCTGGATGAAGCACAAGCTAGAATCAAAACTGCCAGGAGAAATATCAATAACCTCAGATATGCAGATGACACTACTCTTACGGCAGAAGGCAAAGAAGAACTAAAGAGCCTCTTGATGAAAATGAAAGAGTAGAGTGAAAAAGTTGACTTAAAACTCAACATTCAGAAAACTAAGATCATGGCATCCGATCCCATCACTTCATGGCAAATAGGTAGGGAAAC